>JAANSN010001655.1:0-31211 GCA_036850665.1 Dicranocentrus wangi
GGTATAAAAGGACCTTCGGTCCTACTGAACTTTATCACTGTTTGGTGATCCGTGAGAGATTCACGTTAAATATGACTGAGGGATTCGGTCAGAGGTATCAATATTATAAGTAGAGATTTTCCATTCCTAAATAAAACTCAACTTTCCAAATACATGCTTTGCTTTCCGAACTCCGTTTTATTATTATAAGAGGAATGTTAATTCAGTAGAAACATTCTACAATTCCATATAATATTCCCTTATACTTGGTACTTTTTAACAAAATACTTTTTGAAGTGAGAGCTGGAGATAACTTTAAAGATGAGGTGGTCATCATGCCAATTAATGTTTTCCATTCTTTTATGTACATTCCTAAGTCTATGCAAATAAAAAGCCATTGTATCGAATTCTTGCGGCGACTTTGACTTGACAGTATAGCGGCATCGGCATCTACTAATTTTTTTTGCAAGTTACAAGGTACACAGCACACTCCACATAAACTGCAACCAACTTAGCAACTTTTTTTTTACTTTGTGACAGGAGAAGGAAGATAAAACTGACTTGACATTCTCAATGTATATTTTTTTTATAATGGATTTTGTCCCATCATCAGCTTCCGTCGGAAAAGTTTTTAAATTTGGCAAGTTACGCTGGGATGCTCAAACTCGATTTTGTTGCCACTCATTTACTTCATGTTTTTGCCAAAAGGGAAACTATGAAACAATCTCCGATGACAGTGGCGTTTACACCTCGCCTTTATTGATAATAATATTTGCAAACGTGATACGTAGCAGTAATTAGATTTTCCTGCATTTGCTACCCTGCTCATTCTACGGGGACCGGTGATTACGTCAAAGTTTTCAGGCTTCTGACAGCTTAGCTCGCCTGATGGGAAGGTGTTGAGTGGGGAAAAATTGAATTATTATTATTATATTTTTTCGTATATCGTAATTGTGTTACAAAACACAGAGTACTCTAATAAATTGCCCTTGGAAAAGTTTATCATCATGGATGGGTTGTTTGTAAGTACATCACACAACGGCATACTTTTTCCCTTTTAGGAATCCATGTGGAATCCATGTTGCAAATCCCATGTCACCTAAAACGTGAAATATTCGAAAGAGCAATTTACACAAATATTAGAAAAACATTAGTGTATCCCTTCCTCCACGTGCCTAATGAATTCAGGAGCAATTATCGTTTGTGAACTTTGTGAAAAGTGGTAAGCGCTCCATCAGCAAGTTGCCGCTGCTGCCACTGCTGCTGCTGCTGCCATGAATGTGTATGATGTCTGTCTGTTAGAAGCCAAAGTCTTTATCCACACAAAAATAATGTAGGTATATGAAGTCACTATTGAGCAGTGAATATTTTGAAGAGAATGAGAATTCTCCACATTTCCATATATCCCCTCAACCGATCCCACTCTACCATGCGATCTTGAGTGCTATGAGCTCTTTGAAACATCCTTCATTTCATATATATATCTTCAATATGAAAAAGTAAAAGTTGATGGCGTCGTCGTCGCCCCATGTTCCACTGCTCTTCTGTGTATGTATATGGAAACGAGTGTAGAGCTCAGATTGGCATAAGCTCCAAAACGTCCTCCCGTTATTTCTTTCTATTCACACATTTCACATTTCTCTCATCAGCTCCATCCACCCTATATACCTTTGATACACATACCATCCATCCATCCATGCTATAATGCCTGGCTACTTGTTTTTTTTAGAACACTAGCTTCGTACTTCTTTTTTTTTGCCGGAATGTAGTTTTTGGTCGAACTAGCTGCAAAATTTTGTGTACGGCCGCAGAGGAGAGAGAGAGAGAGAGAGAGAGAGAGAGAGAGGAGTTTTCCAATATGCAATATGTGCTGGTGAAAATGGTGATGGTAACTCAAAGCATACAGCAGCGACTCTGACAGGAGCTATACCGGCAGTAGTGGTGGTGTTGTATTGAGTGTGGAAGGCTTTTCTCTCTCTCTCTCTCTCTCTCTCTCTCTCTCTCTCTTGCTGCAAGTTAGTTGGAACGGCGGTGGTGTGTGTGTATGGTGCTCTAGTGATGTTCTTATTAGTTCGAAAAGGCGACTTGCACCCTGCCTGCTGCCTCTGCTGACTTGTTCCACAACCGGCTGCACTCGTACCCGTACCACCACCAGTTTCTTCTGCTGCTCCTCTGGTGTATCCTGAGTGAGTGAGCTCCATCGTGTAGTAAGGATCGTATCGTGTGTGGAGAAGAGAGGAGCTCCTCGAGCTCTACATGTGAGTTCTGAAAGCATGGAATTGTCTAATTCTCCGAGACTTATTTAGCAGTGCATGCACCACCAAAAGGCAGACAGAGTGGTGGAAGCAGCAACACCAGAATCACTGAAATTTTTGGATGGTTAACTATATCGTCTACATCACATTCTCACGTCCTAGTTGTTTTCTGGCAAGCTCTCTTGCACGACGACAGCCAGCCTGCTCGCTCTCTCTCTCTCTCTCTCTCTATCTCTCTCTCTCAACACACACTCCGACAGACGACTTCTTGCTCCCAAAAAAAAAATTGTTTCAAGTTCCAAAGATATTTCGCGTAGCGGAAAAAAGGGAAAAAGGATTATGTGGCCCAGATATCGAGCAAAGCACCAGTTTTTTGTGTGCCCACTGCACCTTTTCCCCCTTCAGCAGTTCTCGCCTCTCAACTCATCATTATCCTCGTTTTGAGCAATATGCTTGGCTTCGAAAAACCTATAAATTTTGGGCTATTATAAATAATATTTTTCCCCCTTCATCGACGACGACGACGAGAAAAAAGAACTCATCCAACAAACCTCCACTTACTTACTTATATATTTTTTCCCATTTTTGCAGCAGTTGAGTCTTTGCCATTTTCTGCAACAACAGAACAGACAAAACGGGGGTGATGGAGAGAGAAAAATGCAATTTTGTCTGATGGAAGGAGCAGGTCAAGGCCGTGGAGATATTTAGTGTGAAATAAGTGAACAATAACAGTAAAAAATAATAATACTTGACCTTTGACTCTTATTGCGAGTGTATTTCTTTGCCATGTGTGCCCCCGGAATGCAGAGCTATAATACGGTGCGGCGAGAATAAAACAGCAAACATATCATTTCGCGTTCTCTCTCGCTCTCTCTCTCTCTCTCTCTCTTCATTTTCTCTTATGTCATGCTGTTACCACGACCAACTTGCATTGTGCTCGAGAACTACTGGGGAGACTTGAGTGAAATGAATAAGGGAAGAAAGAAGACCAGAAAGAGAACAAAGTAATCTTCAACGTCACCGGCTCTGTGCCCCTCTCATTTCATTCATTAACTGTCTCCGGTGAAAACTCTTTCTCCAGCGAAACCTACGTATTATTATATTGCACCTGCAAAACAAAACTCTAATAAACACTCGGCGACAATTTAGTCAACCTCGTATTGTTCCTAAGGCGAAAAAATATAAAATAATAATAATAAAAAGCGAAAAACACTATGTGGAAATCTAGCGTTGTCAATCAGCCGAAATAAAAAAAGAAAAGGAAGAATAATATATATATATATATAAAAGAATTCCAATTTTGACACACCTCGTCCTCACTCCATCATTCCTTCAAAAGTTGGTGGCCCTCGTGAAATTAGACAAGTGAGCCGAGCAGGTAAATGAATAAATGAACGGGAATCCAGGAAATAACATTGGTTGGGAAAGGGGCTTCCTCCAAACATCCCCTTGACTGCGGGAACCCCACCGCCGCTGGATCTCACTCATTTTTCCAGTTTATGGACACACAAAATGTAAAAAAAACAAGCAAGAAAACAAAAAACAGAACTAGTCATTTCTTGTTGTTGTTGGAAAGTTATATGATATTCATTTAAAACCAACCACCGTCAAGGCTCCTCTTTCCACCCAATATATTATATACGCATGGCTCCGTGCGTGGACGACAAAGAGAGCCCATTTCGGACCACTACTACTACTACAACTACTACCAAGCAGTAGTACATGAACAAAAAAAAAATGTGTAGAAGAGGCGACAAAACGTATGAAATATAATATAATAATAATAAAAAAAGCAGAGGCGAGTGTGTGTTTGTGTAATATATATATATATATATATATATATGCACTCTTGGATTTTACGAGAGAAAATGTGTCAGGAGGATGTATGAATCCAATTTGTTGGTCAAAAAAGCGTACTCCGTAAAAACTCTGGTGCTCCGTAGTACTACTACGATACGACGATCAACACTTTTTTCAGAATTGAGATACTACTACTGATCTGCTGTTATTATTATCTTTTATTGTTGTTTCCCACCGCTGCTAGTTTTACTGCCGATGTTATTGTTGCTACTGTTTGTTATACGATGATAAATGAGGGAGATGTCAAACGATTAGCTACTCAAAGAAAGAAAGAAGACGAAGAAGACGAAGAAGAAAAAAAAACTCGGCAATCTGAGCCAGAACTATATAAAGGGATATACATATAATATATGAGAAAAAACGGCAAGACGACGAGAGGAGAAAAAAAAGACGGAACATACAGGCATTTTTGTCTCTCTCACTCTCTCCGTCTTTCCCCTTGTTTTGCTCCATCCTTTTGATTCCCTATCTGCTTTCTTCTTCAAAAGGAGCCCAAAGTGAAAACTGTGATCACATTGGAGCATTATTATAGTGAAGAAAAAAACTGCATAATCGTAGTAGTGGTTGGTTGGTGATACATACACTAAACGCGTCCTTTCGCAATTCTATGCGGGGAAAACCACCATGTATCATATAATCTGGGATAATAATAATAATAATACTCGATCAGTTATAAACCCGAAAAAATTTCCATTGATTTTCTAGTCGATATAAAAAAGCGTTGGAGTCGTGACAGTTTTACAAAGTAAATAAGTATTACACGACGACGACGACGACGACATTTTTATGAAATAATGCACAATATTATTATTGATCCCTAAAGACGGCAATTCATATCGGTGTTGGCGTACTGGAAAAAAGTCATTTTTATAAGAAACAAAATATCTATAGGATATTCAAAAAAAGGATTAGATTTGAGTGAGGGGGGAAAATGATCAAGTTTTTGAGACAACTATAGTTCTCTTGGCATACCCTGGGGAGGAGTAGATCCTGATGAGAGATACTACGCTATAAACAGCAAAGGGCAGAGAATTTGAAGTGGAGCTACCGGAGAAAAATTCCAAGAGTTCAAGAACAAGAAAATAAGAATAATAATAAGAATAATAATATATACAATACTCAAGACTGTACTGTGTTTTTTTTTCTCTCTCGTGATCATAATTAGGAATTCATATGCAGTGCTGGTCAAACATTAGGAATCGTCGACCCAAACGTGCTGCTTTAGAGTAGATGGGGAAGGGAATTAAAGGGGAAAGGAGCTGTCAGTGTGGGCTAGACACTGTGGCTAAAAGAATAATAACTCGTTGTAATATATAACAAAAAATAGAGTGGAGAGGGAAAGGAAGGGATTTTTGCGAGGAGAAGAAAACGAAGAATTATATGAAGGGAAAGTGGACAGCCACTCTTGTTCACAGTGGTTCAGAGTGGTGCTTGTGTGATGTGGTCGCTGCTCACCCGCCGTGTAACGTAATATGTGACATGCACACGGGGTTTTGCTGAAAGCAGGAATAATAATAAAAAATATGTATTTTTTATCCGATTGTGACAAAAGAGCGCAACCAGCAGCAGCAGCCGTGCTCCGGCAACAGAACACAGAGTGTAAAGGGTATTAGTAGGGGGAGAAACAGAGATTTGCGTCGTTTCCAGTTCCAAGAGGTGGAGTACAGTTTTGGTGGGGGATTTTTTTTATATATATAAGTATTTTCGACTGCTGGATGACATTATTGTTGGATGGATTATTACTGGAGTGGGGTTTGATTTGAGGAGGAGAGTGGTGGACGGACGGAAGTAAATAAGTGAACGGTTAAGGTGAGGTGTGTGACGGTTAGCTCTAAATTGAAAGAATAGTTAGTTAGTTTAGAGAGGTAACAAGCCCAGTGTGATACTGTTCAAGCAACATTCCACCACAAGGAATGGCCTCGGTGGCAGCTTGGTTGCCGTTCGCAAGAGCGGCGGCGATCGGGTGGGTGACATATATTCATTATTTATTTAATATTCATTACTTACTTATCATTATTATTAGAGAAAGAAAGTGTGATAAATAGCATAGATAGTGCATGCATTTGCTTAGTCGCTTTAATGATAAAACCTGTAATACTGGTGGACGTGTCACCATCATACGACATATCATAAAACCATACGACACAGTAAAATTCATTACATATAAACAGACAAACATAAGCTCACAAGCGTTCTTCCTATTTAACTCAAATAATAATACAAAACAAAGGAATGAATCTTCAACTGTGTTACGATGTCAACATTTTAGCCAGTTGCTGACTGAGCAAAGTCAAGGTGAGGGGAAAAGTCATCCATCCATGCAACCCTGTACGTTTTTAGGGGCAACGTGGCCCCGTGACTTGACACTTTTGGTAGACGCACTTCGGCTGGCTTCCAATTGCGAAGCTTCACTGACTGTGGTACTTTCCATCTCACCCTCACCCCATTATCGCTCCCGTTTTGGAATTGCTTCGTAAAGCCCAATTAAACCAAACAAATTAACATGTTTGTAACACTTTTACCATAGTCCATTTGCATTACAAAAACTGAGTAGCGCATTCCCTAGGATTTGCTTGGAGTTCGGCTGATGACCATCTTAACGAGATACTCCTTCAGCAGTGCATTGTTCGGGAATGATGCGGAACACCTGTAGAACTCCAGCTGCCCCAATGGGTTCACACAACCTTACAAACGTGCGTACGTACGTACTGCTGCTACTAGGTTTGTGCGCTGGACATTACATCCGGTTCCCGGACATTGGAAGACCCGTTGATGATGCTCTGCATGATGCCTCAGCTACTCCACTGCATTGTCTTTGAATGCCGGAAGGTGGGCGCACTTGGGGTCCTCACATGACCTGGGTGGGAGTGTTGGACCACGTCGTACCGTATTGTGTTGTTGTGACCTGGCCAATAATAACACTCTTTTTTACTAATACCCAGTTGCACTGCGGCACTGCAAACACTTTAATCAGGAATCACATTCAACCCACTGTTTGCTTTCCCTGTGCACAAGCAATGCCAGCATGCATGTGATGTTTAGGCGTTCTTGCCTGCTTGTCGCTTTCGTTACGTTCAAACAGCCGTAATGTTCAATCGGCTCATATACCACGTATGCATGTTCAATGTTTATCTTCTAATCATATTCATGGACAATGGACAAAAACATTACGCACCACGAACATCACGTTAGCCCAGCTATTACAGGTTTCATCATGATGACTCACCCCAATGTTGAGTATTGCATAAATTAATTAATACTTAATATTTGAAGGTGGGTGCCGATCGCCACCAACCCTTTACCCCCACCCCCAGTGACAAAGGATCGTCGGAAGGCTGACGATGAGAAGCTGCTCATCAACGTGTCAGGGAGGAAGTTCGAGACGTGGCGGAACACGCTGGAGAAGTACCCGGACACGCTGCTGGGGTCGAGTGAGAGGGACTTTTTCTACGACGAGGACACGAGAGAGTACTTTTTCGACCGTGACCCAGATATATTCCGTCACATACTGAATTACTATCGAACCGGTAAGCTCCACTACCCGAAGCATGAATGTCTGACGAGTTACGACGAGGAGCTGGCGTTTTTCGGCATCCTGCCAGACGTCATAGGAGACTGTTGCTACGAAGACTATCGGGACAGGAAGCGGGAGAACGCGGAGCGGCTGCTGGATGACAAGCTGTCGGAGAACGGTGACCAGGCCCTTCAGCAGCTGACAGATATTCGCCAGCGCATGTGGAGGGCCTTCGAAAACCCTCACACGTCCACGGCCGCTCTAGTGTTCTACTACGTCACTGGATTTTTTATCGCAGTTTCTGTTATGGCAAACGTGGTGGAGACGGTCCCCTGCGGGACACTGCCCGGCAAAGGGGGCAGCCTCTCATGCGGGGAGCGCTATAAAACTGTCTTCTTCTGCTTGGACACCGCGTGTGTCATGATCTTCACGGCCGAGTATCTCCTCCGTCTCTTCGCCGCTCCAGACAGATGCAAGTTCATTGGCAGCGTCATGAGTATAATTGACGTGGTCGCTATTCTTCCATACTACATAGGGCTCGGCATCACTGACAATGATGATGTGTCCGGAGCTTTCGTGACCCTCAGAGTTTTTCGGGTGTTTCGAATCTTCAAGTTCTCACGACACTCACAAGGGTTGCGTATTCTTGGGTACACTCTCAAGTCTTGCGCCTCTGAACTGGGCTTTCTCGTTTTTTCACTGGCCATGGCCATCATCATTTTTGCCACTGTTATGTTCTACGCTGAGAAAAATGTGGGCGACACCAATTTCACTTCCATTCCTGCAGCCTTTTGGTACACCATCGTCACCATGACCACTCTCGGGTAAGTACCACCGCCTCGTTCATTCCCTTACTATCAGTCTATGCATGCACCTATTATCTTCAATCTGCATACCTACATACGACGTTAAGTACTTTTACTTATGTACTACACACCTTTTGCCATCCATAATAACCTTTGCCATTATACTACAAACAATAACAATTCTACTCCAACAAGCATAAATAATAATAATGATGATCTTCCACCAGTCACCAGATCTCGTTAGGAACATTATCCAATTTAGACTCCTTAAACCAACCTGTAGCAATCATCTCCGTCTGTAAGGATAAGTGCAACTTTTTGTTGAAATGAGATTTTTCCCATCTTTCCTTCTTTTCTTGGAAGCGCTACTGAGTTCAGACTTATTACGACTTTGATTTGATACATGACCCACTCTCTTGTTTCCTTCTCTACTTTTACTTTAAATGTGGTGGGTGACACGTTAAACGGGGGTGGAAACTCTTCGGATGTGTACAGGAATTGGAATGCCCCCCCCCGCTTCAGTTCAATTCTAAAAAACCGCATTCATGCGTCTAATTGCGGAATAAACGAGGAAATTATAAGCTCATAACATATGCCCTTCCATCATCATCATCCACTTTTGTGTTTTTGTTAGACCGGGATATTATTCCTGGGCATTTTTTGGAAGCCCGATCTAGCACGAGCTCGGTTGGCTGGCACCGTAAAACGGCACTAATTCACCCTATAGTTCATGTAGCAGGTGAAGTTTTTTCTTCACGAAAAAGTGAAAGCCGACGTTTTTCTTCCTCCACTTCCAAGTTGGGGAAGAGCGGGAAGAAGGTCCAAGGGAAAAAAAATTGGTGAGTAGAAAGCACTCTCATGAAATGGAGAAGAAATGTCGTAGGGATGGAAAATGACATGGGGAGTGACCTATTGGTGTCCAGGGAGCCATGCTTCAATATCTGCAAACCGCTTCCGGGAAACTCCTTTCCTGCTTGATGCAACCTTTTCGACGTTGTCCACTTCACCTCCACACAAATCCACACCATCTCCTCCATTTTTCTCCTCTCCACCATGATGATCTATACTAAAAAAAACTCTAACATATTTTCCGTTTCAATGTGTAACTCAACCAGGGCTCCTTCGGCATTCACGAAAAAAAAAACTACATTCACTTACTCCACTACTCTCGTGCAGCAGCAAGAAGGAGCAGATGAAAGGGGAGAAAAGCGTGTTCGCTGCGAGTTTGAGTGAGTGGATGAGAGTAAACGAATGAGATGGTAATGGGATGTCCTTTTGCTCTTTTCCCTTTTTCTGACTAAAAAATGATAATGTGACAGTGGCGAAAGCACACACGTTTCCTTTAGGTACAAACCACCATGGACTTACAGAAGAAGCAACACATATTTTCCCCTTAACTTTCCCAAGAATGTACATCCATCTCGAAATTCGTGTGTAGTAGATTCATGGCCTTCTTGGAAACTCATCTCTCTCTCTCTCTCTCTCAAGTTAGGCTCTTTCATGCGGAATCTTAGTTATCGTTATCAACATGGCGTGGAGAAAATGTACAGCCCAGCGCTAGCCCACTCACTCAGCAAGATAACTGTCGTAAAATATACCAACTTCTCTGCAGGATATGCCCATTCCATAGAAGAAGAGGAGAAAAAAAGATTTCTGGGGCTGGGTGTCCTCGGCGAACATTCTGGGCGAGAGGGCCACTACATTTATATATATATATACAGTGGATATAGGTAGGTCGCAATGTTCTTTTTGTGTCTTCTGTCTCCCCTCCCAACTCCAATTGCCACCTTCATAAACCAAAAAAGAAACAGGAGCAAGTTAGAGGGAAAAATATTAGTGAGTCCGTCGTCCAGAGATCCAGTTTTTTCTCGAGGTCCATACATTGCATTGTCTTAGTGCTCATGCCAGCGTATTAAATTGCGCAAAAAGCGATAGCTTTTGATGATATGCTCTTTCTCTCTCTTTCTCTCTCTCTGTCGAGTGGCTCTCCGTTTGTTTAGTGTGGTACGTGGCTAAAACGTCTAATTCGCAGGTTATTAAAGTCGGCTTGACTTTACTGCTAGGGATAGGAAATAGCGCACTGGGGCTCTTTTTTTCTATCCCGGTGGGACTTCATTGTTCTGAATCAACTAAATGCTAGACCGACCGTCCCCCCTTCAAAATGGGAACAACGGGATGGAAAAAGGAATTGCAAATACATGCAATTTAATGTTTCCCTCGACTGACTCGCGAAAAAGTCCAATCTCTAATTTAGTGGGGATATATATACCTGGACCTCCAACTTCATTTTGAATTCACCACGAGCAATATAAATTTTCCTCCCAAACTCTCGCCAACTAACTACGACTCCCGTCCTTGTCTTTCTCTCTCTCTCTCTCCAGTTTTATATTGACCCACATATTTTACATACATTCTGAATGTACGCAGTATATCTCCTCAATCCATCTTTTTTTTATTCAGGGGACAAGCCATTCTGCCTAGTTCCCTGGTGGATTCCCGCTCGACACCGTTTCCTCAAATTAATAGGGAATTAATTGCAGTAAAATGCGCGTAACGAGATGTCACCAAAATAAAAATTGAATTTGAGTAGGTATCATCTTTATTGCAGCGGTTGACTTTCCTTTTGTCTTTTTCCTGTGAGTCCTTTCACTCCTTAATATCACGCCACTTCGTTCGTGTTCTCCTCACATGAAAAAAAAACTTTTTCCCAGCGTTTTGTTCTTTCTTTTTCTCCCAACTTTCCCATGCAAAACTATGTGTTCCCACTCGGCAAACACAATGGGCCCTTTATGCATAAAGCCCCCACTGAGCATGGTTGTCCCATGTGTTTTATGATCATTGATTGGACAACAAAAAATCCACATTCCCTACAATTTTCCGTATTGTTCTTCCCACTCCAGCAGCAACGCCAGGTTCACCTCCTCGGAAAGAGTGAGCGTGGGGAGAGGGGGAGGACAAATGGGGGAGTAGTCGATACAATCTCGCTCGCTCGCTCGCTCCTCTCCATTTGACTTATGTTTTCTTCTTGTGAAATGGGGAAAAGTCAAAGCATTTTTTTGCATGGATTATTATTATACCCACACACAACACAAAAACAACCTGCTAATGAATGACAATAAATTCACAATAGCATAATATTCTCCAAACAACCGTAAAATAATGGAACAGCATGTTGTACACGTATAATATTCCACGGTCAGCCCACTAGTTTCCCTTTTCGTGGAACATGATTCCGACGGCGGCGCGGCGGCGAGTGCCCTCGAAACAGGTACAAATAGGTAGATGGGGAAGAGTTGTAGTTGTGTAGTAGACAATGCTGGAATATGGCAACAACAACGCCGTGAAGGGCAAGATGTGGTGGTAGAGAAAACGTTATTTATTTTTTGATAAATAAAAATATATCGTAGAAAAGATGGGACTGGAGAGAGAGAGAGAGAGAGAGAGAGAGAGAAAACAAGTTTATACTTTTTTCCCCGTCAGGGACTTGGAAAACGGAAGAACAACTACAAAAAAATATATAAGAATTGAATGGAAACCCCGGTTGCAATATTAATACTACGACGACTCCCCCTTTAAGTATAAAAAGTACCTTCGCTGCCTGCAAAAAGGACAAAAAAAATTATGTTTGGGTTCCCTTTTGAAGATGATGTAGGACGCATACATTTGTGAGGCACAATGTGTGTAATATATATCTTAGCCAAGGGGAAAGTGACGTTGAACAAAGCAGCAGCAATACGAAGCATCCTTGTCATTTCCCCATTGCAGACCCAACTCCGAGTGGAAGAAGAACCCTCGTGGTGAAAGAGGACTAAACAGAAATGGAGCGAGTTGTGGGCCCTATTAAACAATTTCTGTTGGAAGTGTAGTTCCGAAAGTGTGTGTGTGTGTGTGTGTGTATGTCGCTATTGCATGTTTTCCTAACAAATATTTTCATGTCACACACGCTGTCTCCGACAATAATGATGTCAAAACACAGAGAAAAATATTAATCTCTGACTTGTTCCTCGTATTTCTTTCCTCATTCAACCAGCCACATATCTCTTTCCCCACTTAGCCTTTTCTTTAGCTCCCAACCATTGTGGGTGTGTGTACCACGGACAAACGAGCGACGAGCGAGCGAATAATGCGTCTGAATCATAGCTATTCACTTTTTTTTGTGCAAATGACATCATGAGAAGAAGACTGTGTATGTGGACACTGTTCATAACCCTATGTCGTATCGAGGCATGGCATGGAAGAAAATGCACAAAACAAGATTACAGGGTGTCTTCTTCTATGCAGAGTCAATGTCCGCAAAAAAACGAAAGAAAGAAAAAAAAGCACGCGAATCTTATTTTACCGTCTTGAGTAGCTCAAGCGTGACGATGGAACGGCTACTATTTTTGATGCGTTGTTGTTGCGCTCTGTTCAACAAATTGTAGTAACAACGTCAACAGCAGTAGGCCCACCAGGTTGAGCCCTGCTTGACTTTAGAATCAAAAAGAAGAAGAAGAAAAAAAATAATGCTCCTTTCAAAACTTTATTTTTTTTTTGTGTTTGGAAATTGAATTTGGTTTACATTAGGTAGTGGAAAATTTAAAAAGTACATATTTACACTTTCCAAATTGCGCAATGGCAAACACTTTATTGTTTGAGAGGAAGTGGAGAGAGAGAGAGAGGAAAGAAAAATATAGAAAAGGCTTTTTTGTTTTTTAAATTTCAAGAGATTCTCAGAGTGACACGGTAAACCCTGGAAATAGTGCTTTTCCCGTCGTGGAACGCACCATCATCCTCATCTCGGTTATATTTTTAGGCCACACGTTTTTTTCGATTCACAAAAGGTTTTTTCTGTTTTCCCTGTAATACTCCATGATTGAGGGGCATCCATGTGGGGAATAACACCAACTTTTTTGTTTTTCCTCTTCTTGAAGAAAAAAAAATGTAGGTATTCGAGAGGATGGAGTGTACACATGATTAAGTGCAACGGAGTGTATTTTTCTTTCCAGGAAAGATCACAGGCAGGGAAGAATAAGGAGGACGAGAGGTTTCTTATTTTCGACTAGCTCGAAATGATTTTCAAGGAAAAGAAATTGAATGAGCGAAAGGGAAAATAAAATAGGCTAAACATCCAGATTACTTTGGATTTCTTTGTGCTCTGTGGTTGCTTGTGTGTGTTGGTGGCACGGCTCAATAAAAATGAGAAGCCATCTCAACTCAATCAATTACTTACTTAGACCCGTGGAGGAAGCGCAAAAATAACAAGAGATGGAAAAAGTGTATCTATTTCCGAGTGGTTTGGAAAGCCGCTTTCGTAATACGGTTTTTTCCTTTCCTTTCCTGGCTCCTCCCGACAATACAAAAAGTGTTCACGGATATGAACCCCTTGACTGCATTAAATGCCCCTTATCTAAAAGAGGAATAAAGCTTCCTTGAGTTATGAAAGTTGTTTAAGAAGAAGAAGAAGAAGAAGGAAGAAAGAGAGATGAGTTTCTTTGAACAAAAAATACTTACATGGGAGATATAATGCACACAATCTGTGTGAAGGAGGACACTTGTTAAAAAAAGCTAAAGGGGCACTATTTCCGCGTTGTCCGCCCAGAAACTATAAAAGCCGTCTGCTAGACAAGCAATGTGTATCTCTTCTGCTACTACTTACTTCTGATTTTATGAATGATGAAATATAAAATATATGAAAAATGCACCAATTTTTAATTAGATTTTTGTATCAAATCTGATTCTACTCTTGTTTTAAAGCGAGTTTGTAATTCTATATTGTTGGTTCGTGTCTTATGCCAAATTTTATTTTCAATTCTTGCTCAACTAAAACGAGTCCTAAATCGTAAATGATTGCAATAATAATAGGATTCTTAGTCACAAAGAGGCGTAGGAATGGAAGCGGTTTCTAAAGGTGCATTCTCAAATGGCAAATAATGTAACCGGGACAACTTTCACAGAGCTCAAATACCTAGTCGAAAATTCATTCTACATAAAGCGCAATGCGTACTACTGCTGCTGATCATATTGCGTAGGTAGACGACAGGGAATAGCTCACTTTATTTTAAGTTCAGAGGTTTCCCCCCAAAATAACAAGAAGGTTGGGATGAAAGGAAGTGGGTGCCAGTGGAGCCACAATCTGAGAAAATATCTAACATTTTTTATCGTTATAAAAAAGTTTTTCATTTCCCAAACACTGAAACCTTAATACTTTCCGATACACAATAAGCTCAACTGTATAAAGTTTGGAGAGTTAGCTCAACTTGCTCCGCCGAGTGCATTTTCTTCTCAAGCCAGACAGACTGTTACTACAATTAATATGGCGAAAGGCTTGTGTCTGGTTTCACTCTTTTCCAGAAAAAAAAATATTGAATTTGTAGCCGAAAAGTCGTGTAAATCCCGATTGATTTTTCACTGGGAATTTAGCAACTTGAATTTTTTATAAGAGCCCATGCATTTTTTATCCGGAGGAACAGCCATCCCCATATTGGAATCCCCTTTCCGGGTGATGTCTCTAGAGTTTTGGATATAAAACTGAAATAAAAATGTATGTTGGTTTCGGCAATCATTGCAGTTCCAATCCTGCCATTAGTCTGAAAATCAATGGTAATCTTCCCCGCCGCCGTCGTCCTAGCTAAAGTGCAACCAGAAGAGAAGAAAAAAGTGAAATGACTAGATATACAAATGACATCATTGCATAAAGCAACGATAAAAGTTTATGTACAAGCTGTTTGTGACAAACAAAAATCAAACTTTGACTCGTAAAAGTAAATGGTATTGACCACTAAATTGCAAGGATGGTTACTTGCGGTGCAGATTGACGACATTTGTTGCCAGGTGTGGATACAGCTCGCATGCGAGCAAGTCAGCAGCGGTAAAACGGGATTATATTCTGTTTTCTATTCTATTCTAAATTTGTATATGAAATTGGGCCCCCACTACGCTACGTGCTTTCCATTAGCCAACAATTCATACAATGGGTTGGCGGCCTATAAATGACGCGTCGCGGAGTATCAAGAAACTCCATTAATTTACGTATGTATTTCATTCACTCTGCTGCTGTTTTTCACTCACTTTTCTCCAAAAACTAAAAACCACGAGAGAGAGAGAGAGAGAGAGAGAGAGAAAAGAGAAAAGGTCCAAGTTTTTTTGTGGGTCGTGCGGTGCAGGCCTCACACGTAGGAGTATAATAGTTGAAGAGTATTTTCTATCGGATCAAATTCTATCTAAGACCATTAAGCTATTAATGAGAGCTTGAGAACTCCAAAGGGATCTCATTTGTGCCGTTCTCTTTTTTCCTATTTTCTCTACCCGGCTGTGTGTGTGAGAGAGAGAGAGAGAGAGAAAGCCGCACAGGGCGGACGTAATATGTCCGCCGATTTTTTTTATAAGGACACGTATAGACAGCCGAGACATATCCATACACAATTTTTTTTTCCTAGAAAAATTTTTTCCCCTTTGCTTTCCAGACTCCTCATCTCCTCTCTTGTGTTTTTCTCGCCTACTTTTCAAGCTCAGCTTGCAAAAAGGATCTCATCATTGGAGTTTTTTTTTCTTCTTCGTCTTTTTCTGTTGACATAACTGATATGGGTTTCTTTTCCTGCTTGGTTTTGCTCACTTGCCTATAACTCCAGCGTTTTTGACGGGCGCACTCTGTATAAATATATATACATAATACATATGAGGACAATGGGACTGGCAGTTCAACTGTAGGTAGTATCACTAGCAGTTTTTCCCCTTTCTTTCTTTCTTTCTTTCTTTCTCCGAGCGAGAGAAAAAAAAGACAGCTATATCAAGGTTGAGTACACTTAGGAGTTTAGGTACATTTCGAGTCTAGTGTATATAGTATATATTTATAGTGTCTCAAGTTTGGACCAATTTTATCAACACCCGGTAATAATATGCAGCTGGAATGGGTTTCCTTTCGTGTGGGGATATACTGTGTAGCATGTAGCATTATTGGACCTGGACGTATAAAGTGACCGAAAAACTTGCTAACCATGAATCCATTTGGTACGGTGATTTGGTGAGCATATTGTGTGCTCTAATGACGCTATTAAGACAAGTGATTTAAATTAAGCATGGTTAACAGGATTTTATTCGTTTTTATTCTTTTTTTAGTATTTTGTATTGTGTTTTTATTTTATTTGAAACGATAATCAGAGTGGAAAAGATTTCAAGCGGAAGTTTGTGTTGGTTTCCTATGAACAGGCACGGAAATCACTCAATCCTACGTGCATTTCATATTTTTTGTTGGGGTATTTCCTACAAAGAATCCCAGACTTAAATAATATCCGCAAGGAAAGCTGAAAAACCCGATTTTTCATTTGCCTTTGAGTGTAATCCATTTTGGGTGTTATCATGGGTGCAGAATCTTCCATGTCTTACATCCCAGTGTGGCCGACAGCAGAACACTTGGAATGAAAACGGTGTAGGCACGCTCGCTACTACTCGCAGAAACATATATTATTGTGCTTCTCTTAAAGCGTTTATTAGCACTACAGCAGTATATATTTTTTAACTATTTTTTGGGAAAGTTCTGCAGCCCTGCTGGATGTTGTACAATGTGCAAGCCATCTACACTCTTGTTGGATGTCAGTGGCTTACGCCATTTGCTTCGGTTTTTGGTGGAGAGAGAGAGAGAGAGAGAGGAGAGGAGCCACCCAAATACTCCTTTTCCACTTGTTTTTTTCCCACATCGTAAGCCCTGTATTAATATAAACACATAATGTTTCTATGCAGACATTTCATCTTGATCTCTACTTTTTCTATCTTGTCTCATTGTGCATCTATCTTAGCTATTTTTTTACAAGTGGGTGGCCCATTTTGATTTCCAAGTGACCACCACAAAACTCCAAGACTACTCCGACTTTGAGTTTTTTTGTGTACTCCACGGCTGCTGCTGCTGCTGCCAATGTAGTAGTGTTGTGTTGTGATACAGACACACGTGGTGGTAGACTCCTCGTGGAAATGAGATAAGGAAAAAACGAGCTGCAGCTTAAGGAAAAAATGAGAAGAAAAAGTGGTAGGAGCAAAAGAAAAAGAAAATAAGGACATGGACTTTTTATTCCTTATTGGACCTCTACATTGCATTCTTCAAGCTGGATTGTTTCACGCGTGACCACCATCAATTTCTCATTCCTCGGATATCTCTTACTCTTACTGCTTGCTCCTTTTTTGCCCTTTTGTTTTTCCAACTCCTTTTCCACCCTTTTTTTCTCCTTCTTCTTCTTCTTCTTCTTCTTTGCTGCCAGTCGAGTCTCGAGTCTACGAGGTAAAATTGGAGTACACAAGCAGCTAGACCTCAAAGTTGCCAGATAAATCTACGACTTATATCCAGCATATGTGGGTTTCGCTAAAAAAAATATTATGGCAAGAGAGAACAAAAAAAATATATATAAAGCTAGCTAGCTGCTTTTTCGTTAGGGAGCAACTCACAGTCAGTTCCTTGGCATATAACAGCCTCGAAAAAAAATGATTGTATACCACAAGAACCACCGCATTCACTTCGGCCCTCACTCCATGTGTCTTTATAGCCCGCTTAAAGTCCTAGCAGCAGCCCAGTGTTTTGTATCTCTCTCTCTCTCTCTCCTTGCATATATAAATAGATACTAGGGCTGTGTGCGGAAAGTAAGACAACTAGCAGATGTACCACAAGATATTAGAAAGTGCTCCGCATCTTTTCAAGTCAACATGAGACGGGGAGAACTGGCATTAGGAAGCAAAAAGTGTGAAAGAAGAAGCATGGAGCCTGTTTCGATGTATCCGTCACTCGCCGAGCTTTCCTGCTGTTTCCTATTTTCTCCTCCATTTTTTCCCCTACTTCCCAACCCGAGAAAATAAAATGCAGGAGAAATCACCAGGGAAAGGATAAATACAGAGTGAAAGATAAAAGTTGTTTTCTAAGGTGTTACACTTTGCCCATGGTCATGTGAACGAATGAAATAGTACACAACTTTGGTCTTGCTTCCCCTCCATTCCTTCCCCACTTCCCAATTGTGGTTTTCTTTGTAAACTATAATATAGAGTTATATAGGGGAATGGAGGGAGGAGGGGGGGGGGCGTTAGGGTAGGGGGAATGAAGTGTGGAAAACTTTGTTGTTTTTTTCGAGATACACTTCATTTACCCTCCTTCCTAATGATTGGAGAGTGTCAAGTCCAAGTTGAAAATGTCTGATACTTATTGGCCTGCGTTTCTCTCTCCACATCCACACACACACAGAGCATATATATCACATGGGTGTGTAGACTAGACTATAATGACGACGGCCTGTGTTGTTCAAAACGGATGAAAGGACCTTGAGCCAATAATCTGATAACGTGTATTGAATTGTGTGTTTATAATGAGTCGGGATATACTTATTGTCGATATGAGATGCGAGGACGGTTTTTTGTCTGTGTGGAGGAAATAAAAATGGGAGAGTTTGGATGATAACTTTCCTCTCAGAGTAGGCCGTAAAATCCACTAGTCAAACTGTGTCTCGTTACGAGTTCCAAAAAACCCGTCAATATTGTTATCACTACCACTACTACCTCGTCATCGTACTCATCATTAGAGCCAGGGATAAAATGTAATAAGCCTAATATCAAAACTACATTATTATCATCAAGTTACTACTACCATCCACGTCGGCAAAAAAACATATGGAAAAAGAAGAACATAATCTGGGAAAGGTATAGAAAGAGAGAGACAGAGAGAGAGAGGTTTGAGAGTTTCCTTCGAACATTACTGGTTTCTCTTTTTTCTGTCATATTATGCGCACATATGTATTTTATGCCAATGTGAAAAAATTGGTATAATAGAGCATTAGGTAGGTAGAAAGTAGAATATTATTTGGTATATACTTAGCTGGCGAAAATTGTTTGTCATCGTTTAACAAACATATACATGCGTCGAGTGAGTCGGTCGGTCGGGGTATACTATAGCAGCCAGGAGGGGAATAGGGAATGAACAAAGGTGAAGACTTGGAAGTGAGTAAGTTGCGGGCCGGAGAGTGTGACATAGAAGAGCATCACCAAATGTTGCGTGCTTTTTCCCATTAAGCCCCTTTCGTTTATTGATTCATCATCTTGGCAAAAAAAAGCAATACTCCCTGTTTTTAGCCGAAAATGTAAGAGAATGACTGTGAGCTCAGTGAGAGCGAGTGTATATATATATATTATATATATATGTGTGTGTGTGTTTGTGCACCCAAAAGGTTCAAAAGTGGGAGATATGCTTAAATAAAGTATGAGAGAGAGAGAGAGGGACTCACGCTCGACGTGATCCTTTTTGTGTGTACGCCAACGCCAAACCGTTGGAGTTTTTTGGAAGTGAAATAAATCGACGGCGCGTATTAGCTGAAATAATGCATATTACGTAGTTATGCACTTTTTTTCCTCCTCCCGTGCTTTATGTTTTTGTAAAAAGGCCAAGAGAAAAAAAAAGACGTGAGGAGAGTGGAAGAGTGCATTCTAGTAGAGTTTTCTTCTTTTTTTGGGGGTATGCGTGCTAGCTAGAGCTCGATACGGCAGTATTATATCCATGGGGAAAAGGCCAGGGTAAGGGTGTGACAAAATGCTGCTGCTTTTCCGCATATATGGCAAAATTTTCATCTGCCAAAATGTGTGCCTTTTGCCTTGCCTTGCCTTGCCATCCATACTACTTCCTCCCAACTCAAATAAAATACTTAGGTAGTTGGGAAAGGTAGTCGACGGCGGCGGCGGCGGCAGCAGCTGGGAAGGCTTTACTTACTTCGCACTTTGTCTGTTGCATGATTTCTGGCAATGATTAATTAATTCGGGTACTCCATGTTTACAGCCATTATACGGGATAGACAAGGAAATAAAAAAGTGGTATGCGCTGACGCGCGTATATACGTATACATAATATGCATATACACCAACCTTTTTTCTGAGGATAAAAAACACGCAGGTTTAGATATACATACTACTTACTTTCTGCTTTTTCTTCGGAACCGGGCTACCCGGTTTACTTTTACCATATGTTTGAGCGCAAAAAAGGGGAAAAGAATAAGAAAAAAAGGAGCAGGAAGAGTCTCACTTTGTCTTTTTGGTACTCCAAGGAACAACACGAAAAACCCTTTTACTTTATTTGACACTTGGTCTCACAGTCAGGCAACAAGAAGAAAAGGGAAAAAAGCCTAAAAAATACAAATACCACCTCTCCTCTATACCTCTACCTACTTACTTTACTTTCTGGATCTTTTTAAACTGTCTTGTTTTAATAAAACACGAGGAGGGGAGTTTTGGTTCGGTTTTTTGGATATTGGTTTGTGGAGGATGGGAAAAATGAAAATGATGTGAAATTGAAGTGAGACAAAAAATAATATGAACGTGGTTGGGTTTTTTGGTTGTATCCCAGTACCACGACGACGACGACGAGAGGTCTAGTTTCCCCCCGTGTTTACAAGTTTCGTGGGACTCACTCACTCAGTCATTCACAGTTAATGTAATTTTCATCATGTTAAGAAGTTAGCTTGTGTTCTCAAGCTTCATGAATATTTCGTGGGCGAGATGAATTTCGTATAGAAACGGGAACAGGCGATACGATAGCTTAAAGCGGCGAGTGAGAGAGAGAGAGAGAGAAAAAAAACAAACTTGGAAGGGGTGATGCTATGTCGTTTTTAAAGGACACGTTTCGAGGAGGTGAATGCGGCATTACAAACATGTATTTTGGGTGAGCGGGCGGGCGGTCAGGGGGGGAGGGGTCCACTACCACACGTCCTGTGTTTAAAGACACAAACTTTTGAAGAAGAAAAAAACGAGACTCATCGTCAGCTGGGCAAGAAAATAAAATGTTTGCAGCCTGCAGAGCAGCAGCAGCAGCAGCGTGGAGATGGAATGTGGGAACGTATCAAAGATCGAGATCAAGGAAAATCTTTTGGGTGTCTAACAAACTACATACTTAATATATCTATTTTACAGGAAAAAAAAAACTTTAGAGTATATCCCCTAGTCGTCGCGTCCAGATGTACACGGCTGTATAAACCTTTAAAAAATGTATCTTTTCAGAAAGAAAGAGAGAGAGAGAGAGAGAAAATGCTTGCACCCAAATGTTTCGGGATATGGGTGTAGCGTGAGCGAGCAGGAGATATTTTGCACATGCATTTTGCAATGAGTTGTAAGAAAAAAAGAGAGACAATGTTACCGTGTCTCCTCCTCTCCTCTTTGGCCTCCAAACACATCCTCCCTTTTTCATCAAAATGGCAAGGTTTTTACAACAAGAAAAAGAAAATGCCTACCATCACCATCATCTTGATTTCTGGTGACTTTCAACATTGAAAAAGTCTACCTTTTGCCTTTAGTACTTAATATGCGGGCAAGAAAAACCTCCGACTGCTTGCTAAGCCTGCTGCTGCTTTTTTTTTAGTAATTGAAACATGGTGAAAGGTCCAACATTTTTTGTAAACTGCAACAGTTACTAAACGTGTATGAATAATAGTTAGTCTGTGAGCAGGAGTATAGGCATAGGCCTTTGACGCACGTGTACCATTCCTAACCGAAAACAAGTATTTCACACAGGATTCACACAGTTTGTTCAATACTCTCGAAAAAAGTAAAATGTTTGGGTTTTCCTATCTTTCACAGACTACGTGGTTGGTTTTTTTCCCGCTAACTAACTTTTTCGTTCTCTCCCTCTGAAGTTCCAAAGGTGTAATAAATGTAATGTTGGAGATGAGTTTCAAGAGAAAAAAAGTTACTTATACACAGCCTGCTTCCTTCTCTCTCTCTCTGTCTCTCAGTCAGACCCGTTCTCCATGAAAGTATACCTACATATTACGGCATTTTGGTGGGGGAACTGACTGAAGATGCATCTGTTTTTTGCGTGAACTTATTTATTTACGTTTTTTCGACCAGTTTTTCGGCTGTGTAAAAAAAACTGGGAAGATGCGTTCCCTTGCTTAAGTGTGTACAGTAATATTTATAGAATTAGATATGAAAAGAAGACGAGAGGAGGAGGAGGAGGAGGAAAAAATCCGAGTTTTGTATTGTGGCTATACGTATTATGTGTGTATATGTGCTCCACTCTGGTATGAACTTGGTTGCAGAGTGTTGTTTCAGCTATTTTTGTCTTTGGGAAAGGAAGAAGAAGAAGAAAAAAAAATGCCAGCTTTTTTTCCAACTCTTGTTTTTTTATATCTGCAACAATGGCGTTTCTTTGTCATGTTCGGAATAAGCATCAATTTGCAAGAACCCGTTTTCCGTACGAACGAGGCACATGGGGCTATTCAAAACATCACATAGCTTTCACCAAGATCTCATCGGAGACCTAAGAGTTTTTTCCTTGGGTTTTTAGGAGTCTGGTCGGAAGGAAAATATATTGGCATTGGAGAAAAAACAATTGACGTTTTCACGACACTGCGAGAAGGAAAAAAAAGTCTTGTTGGGGATATGGGCACAGGAGAAGAAGAAATACGACATGCAGACGACATTACATTGCAGAGTAGTAGTAGCATAGAAGGGTTGCGTGACCTCTGAAAAAAATTAGGGTAGTGGTGCGGCTCACCGCACACTTTTCTCCAACAGCAGCAGCCACCCATATTCTAACACAATTTCATGTTTATTCTCTCTGACAACACTTTTATTTACACTCAAGGACATTGGATTTTTTTTGGAAGGGGGATGGATGGAGGATAAACAAGAAGGTGGTGCAGTTGTCGGAGGATATTATTATAGTTTCTGGATATGGTTTTATATCGACAGAGTAGTTCTTGTTGGTTCTGCGACTACTACTACTGGTTTCAATATTTAAAAAAAACACATACAGAGCATGCATCTACTAGCCTAGATTTATAGGGGAAAAAGCGTTTTATGGGAAGGGGACGAAGGTCTCAAATTTGGGATGCTTTAGGGGCTACTGATTGATGATTTCAAGGGTTTTTTTGGCGTAGAGGAGCCGTGGCTCTGGTATGTCGCGAAGAAGAGGTCACACCTTTCCTAATGTGTTTTCCGAAGGACTTGCTGAGAATGAAAACAAATATTCAGCAAGGTTATTGAGTCAGGGAAATTTTGACTTAAGACTTCTTTTTGTGCGAGGCGGAAATTGGCGAGTTTGTAGGTATATATTCATTATTATTATTTACTTGGTAGTTGTTGGAATGGGCAAGTTGCGTTTTCTTTTTGTCGCGGAAGAGGATATCCTCACTCACGTTCCTGGTTTTGTACAAACAAGTTAACTTATATATGAATCCAAAACTTTGGAGAATGGATTGTTGTTCAAGTTGGAAAGCTTGTAATTTTGTATCTCGAACGAAATCTTTGAATCTTGTAACTTTTCAACTGGATTGTGCGGAACGACGATAGGGGAGACGGGGAGGAATATTGGCTGAATTGATCCTCGGATTCCAAATTGTTCTCACGGTCGTACCGGCGGGCGATAGGTGAAATTCCAGATTTATTGCCCTGACTGACTGTGTTTGTGTTGCACGTCGGTCGACTACTCCTTGACAATAATGCTCGGGTTGGTTGGCATGCATAATATGGCAAGAGAGCTACTAGCTACTCCATATAATTAACTCCCCAGAGTTGGATTTTTTACATTGATTTTTCTTGCTTTGAGTTATTCGACAGTAGTGGTGGAGTTGGGATGAAGTATAAAACAAGCATGGAATAGCAAATTAGTTTCAAAATACCACATTCTGGATTTGTGGAATAATACCTGTGTACAATGGCAGCAGTCGTAATATGGAGATGTACTACTACGACCACCTGCTTTGTGGGTGGCACTTCCATAATAAACTAGCGTGCCCAAAATTGTGTGCAACTATCTTGGTGAATGCTGGGGTCGTATAAGATTATGCAAATCTTGTGGGGTTTTAGCATATTGGATTGCCTAGTGTTTCGTGGCTCCTGTCAGCTCTCATTTGGAAACAGGTCCTTGGAATGAAACAGATTTACAAATGAAAAAGGAGGCATTCATTCAAACATTTCTAACGTTCGGGGGTCCACACATGCATGCTCGCGCTCTCCTCCTCTGGACACAAGCTGAAGTTTTATTTAAGGAGGAGTAAATCTGTTGAAAGCCAATACTTCATAGTTAGCTATAAAAGCAAGAGAGAGAGAGAAGAGAGAGAGAGAGACCATTATTTCCATGTGGAAACCCGTATATACATAATAATCCAACTCGGCGAGAATCTTTTCTTATTATTTAACAACCCCGACCCGAAAAGTTTAAACATTAACATTCCGCACCATGTGTGTGCATACATTTCTTTTTTCCCACCAGAGCATTGAATAAACACCCCTTTTGTGGCATTGAAACTGAAGATATGGCACTAACAAATAACACGGCTTGATGAGGAATAACTTTTTGATGAAATTTACAGTCTGCAAAAAGTTTTCCCCCAAGTTGTTATATATTTTCACTGAGTAGCACCACCCAACTGGAAAGAAAAGCCGAAGGAAACAAAAACTTGGGGTCTTGTCTCTCTCCCGTCGTCCACAACAGCCCAGGCTTCACTTCCATTTTTCCTCCAAAACCTTGTCGGGAGGGGAGGGGGGGCACTACAGGGCAGAGCCCAACTCTCGGAAGCTGCTTTTCCGAGAAAAATTCAAACTCTAATATGCTCCATTTTCCTAAGCTGCTGTTTTCCCTTTTAGGAAGGAAAAAGGCTTTTGGAAACAGTTGTAGTTTCCAGTAAAGCTATTTTTGTTGCGATTTTTGTATCACTAAAGGAGAGAGAGCGAGGGAGAGGGAGAGAAAGTTTTTTTTTATATTTTTCTGGTGTGGCGGCGTTATTTATGCACACATATAATTTAATGTGATTGACAGACTAGTGAAAAATGGTCAGTGTTCGCATACAAATTTTTGTTTTGCACACCCCACGGAAAACTTGAGAGCCGGGGAGGATGACTTTCCAAGTATTTCTTCTTGCCCTTGGTTCCATAGGAGCAGGTTTGCTGAGACCCCTTCGGAAACGTGGTGTTTTTTTCCTACCCAATCTGGACAACAATGTGTAACTTAATTTCTCCGGAAAACACTTTCTTTCTTTTTTGAATCCTTGTAAGGAGAGCATATATGTTGGGTTGGACCAAACAGTTGAGAGCTTGCGCATATACTGTTAATCATTGAGAGTAAGCCTTTCTATCTGGAGGACG
The DNA here is from genome assembly GCA_036850665.1 of Dicranocentrus wangi. Classification (NCBI taxonomy): domain Eukaryota; kingdom Metazoa; phylum Arthropoda; class Collembola; order Entomobryomorpha; family Entomobryidae; genus Dicranocentrus; species Dicranocentrus wangi. The sequence goes on from JAANSN010001655.1 coordinate 25,488, forward strand.
TCTATCTGGAATAATATAATTACGCTTCTTCTCTCTCTCTCTAAGACTTTTTCGCCCCACATGGAGGAAATGGAGGGGAATGTGAAGGGGGCGAGCGATCATGTATCAGAAAGTAGAGAGATTGGATTGTAAAAAGAAGTTACAAGTTTACTCTTTTGTTTCTCCATCGACAAGATTTAGTTGGGGAGTCGCTTAGTAAATGCAATTATTTCAAATTGAATTACCTATTTTTCCCATCCTCCCGACTTTTACGAAACAACCAACATGTTATTTTATTTCGAAGAGGGGTATTTTATCAGTAATCAGTGTATCCTGTTTGTTACTACTTTTAATATAAGTATTTAGTTCTTTAGGGATATACCCGTACACGGCGTATATAGTAGTATCCACGCGAGCGAGCCAACTTTTTTGTGCGGATTAGCCAAACTGCCCGAAGAATCCAATGAGAACCCCAGGATCTTCCACCGAGTTAAAGGTTAATTGATTCAATCCTGCAATTTAAAAGGAATAGAATATTGGGGGATATGAGCAGAAAGTAAATATATAAACATCGTCCCGGCTCACATCACATAATTATTTATCCCCGCTCCCAACCCATTCCAAATATGAGGCAGGCAGTTGAAATTTAATTCTCCGGATTTCACGATGATTTTCTGCACGATAACCAACCCATAAATATCCGCTTGTATCCCTTCCCAAAGCATTTTGCAAGGGAATCCCATTCAGCGGAGAGGGTAGTGATAGTAGTAGTAGCAAAAGAAAATTCGTTAAATTTAATGAATCCGCTTGGCTTGACGTAGTGTATTTCCAGTCCTGAAAAACAGACTCTCCCAGACTGAGAATTGAAACAACAACAACAACTTGTCGGAGTCTCCATATATCCGCTATCCCTCCCGAACATCTTCCCTTTTCTAAATCAGTATCACCACACACTACTGCATTAAAAAGTTTAAAAGACAAGGAGATGATGCCACATTTAAAACCCAAGGACACATGCTGAATGAATGCTGCTCGCTCCATTCTGCTTTTCTCCGAGAGAGCCAGCTTCTTTTAATTTTTCTCCGACAAAAGGGAAAAAAAGGCAAGAGAGGAGAAAAATATAGACCTCTCCAGACGTATTGTGTACATGACAATCCAAAAGGAAAACAGAGTTGGGTTGAAGAAAAAAAAATAATTCAAACAATTTTCATGGCAATCAGTTTTCCCATATTCTCGAAATCAAGTTGTTGTTTAGCTACATCTCACAAGACAAATTCTCGAGTGGAGCCGTACAGGACAAAAGGACTTGGAGTTTCGCGAGTTATTATTATATAAGTAGTATACTTTTTTGTCTTGGTGGAAAAGGAGTCTGCACTCTATTTTTTTGTTGTTTCATTTCACCATCCCATCTCGCCATGAATGATTCCGACTTGGGTGGTGATGATGTCTACTTTTCTTAGCAGTGGAATCATATTGTTGGCCAAACTAAGGAAAATATGTATAATATCTTTGGGTTAAAACATGGGAGAAATATTCATAAAGTGATTTTCCCCAAGTTTACTTCAATTATATGTCCTCACTGCTGTCTTCATTACGGTTTGAATAGGAAACTCTGGTGTGTAAACAATTTTTTTTGTGAAAGATGAAAAAAGTATAGAATTATAGACTGTGGACCAGTATAAAATATGTATTCAGTGTTTGCAGAGGGCCGGGAGTAAGCATATGGAATTTTTCGTTGAGGTTTACTCATTACTCCGTTTTTTCCTCTCTCTCTCTCTCTCTCTCTCTCCTTTCGTTTTTTTTTCTTCGCTAGACACGGGCCTCCATAAAATATGCAGTTTTTGTACTATAATTATATAACAAGGAGTTCACAGAGAGTGGTTTTCCAAACATGGTCCAAAAGTGCTGTACAAACTGAGTGTAATAGATGGAGGCAGTTATTTTAATGCAAACATAAAAACTGAAGCTTTCATCCTTTCTGATGTTTCTTATGTATTTTTGTGTAATATCCTCTTGAAAGGAGTGCTCAACGTGCCTCCAACGTAAATTACTTGAGATTCAACGACAACCACCCGTTCCAGGAGGATAACAATTGCAAAAGCAGGCTGCTCTGCTGCTACCTTTCCTCGAAAAAGGAAAGAGAGAGAGAGAGAGAGATACCTATCTACATTGTTTTTCCCTGGAGGAGACACACACACCGCGTTCCCCCCCTCTCTCTCTCTGCAGAGAAGAAATGAGATGAGTTGTGCTCTGGAGGATTGTCAATTGTACGCAGTTGTGGTCCTTGGCAGAGAAAGCACTTATCGCGCGAGTAATAGGCTGTACTCTTTTCCTTTTCCGTTTTTGGTTAATAGTTTCGCAGACAGGGAGAAACATGGATCATCGTCATTATCATCTTAGTCATTGTCATGGACTTGGCGTGCTATTTAGGCCAGTCTAAATAACTTGAAACTGAAACTCATCATCCTCGTGTGTGTTTTCACTACACACGACTCCTCTCTGACATTTCCGGTGGCAGTAGTAGTGCCGTGGTGGAACGTACACACTGTACAACCAACCCTATCTGATCCTCATCTGGATAGTCACAAAATGGAATGGGAAATTGGGAACAGGAGAGAGATACCTAAAGTTTTTTTTTTTAGCGAATTTAAGTAGTTTGGGTTTTAGTTGTAAATTTCAAATCAAGTTATAAAGCTTGCTGAAGGAATCAAGTGAAAAAAAATATATTTTTTGCATTCTGACTCTTTGTTTGTTTTAAAACTCTTGATGTTTGAAGTCGTGTCAATCTTGGAATACAGCGAGTTGAATATCTGGAGCCCGTTTAAAATATCATTACCCCCCACTTGTTTCCTCGACTTTTTTTGCAATATCATTCATTCTCTGAGCTGAAACCACTCTTTTTCTCTCTCTCTCTCTCTCTCAAAAATAGAAATGCTGTGATATTTCAGTCAAAGCTATTCATACCTCCTCGGCTGACACTAATGAACTAACTTGTGAGACTGGTGGGAATGAAGTGTGAGCGCAATACATACGTCAATGTCAACCATTTCACGGTGAGAAAGAGAAATCAAGTGTTATTACATAGCATTCTCTTAAATCAAATATGATACATTGACGGATGTCAATGTCAGCCGCATTTGTGGCGAAGAGAATACGCAAGAAAAAAGCTGGTGGTAAACGGATTTTTCATTATGTTCCCACCACCACCACCACCTCACATGACGTAATACCGTTGGAGTATACTCCAACATATCCACTTTGGAGAAGAAGAAAAATCCTTCCTTTCGTCAACCATGCCATCCACACACGGGCTCTCCGTCAAAGCACTTTTAATATTCCTATGACACTTTGAATTGCACAGAGATTTCAAACAAACAAAAACCCAACTTTTCCCCGAGATAACGGACAGGTAGGGTATTTATTAGTTCTTTCCCCGAAGTTCTTTTTCCCATTGTCACTAACAAGGATCAAAAGGGAGTCTGCTGCTGATGATGAGATGAATGCTATATAGCTGCTCATCTGTGGAAATATGATTAGCAGGGACTTCCAGTTGTTATTTCCTCCTTCCAAAACTGCTCATTTCCCCCCGGATTAAAACTCGATTAACACCCGGAACTCTGCAAGTCAAATGTTGAGATTCTGGAGATCACAGTTTAATCCGGCGGCGGCCGACTCGGCCAACAATTTTCTCACAGTTGGAAAAACTTTACATTGCCCCAACGGTTTTTCTCTGACGTTCCTAATTAAACGGAAATCAGGGTTGGAACTAGAGTGGAGTGGAGTGCGAGTCCAGCATAAAACCGTGAATTGATTCGGGGAGTTGGCGGTCAATATGAGGTTGACGTCGTAAATGGGATGCCATCAGGTCCAAGAAATCTCTCTCCAGGTGTATCTCTACAGCTCCCGTATCTCTTTCTATATTTCCCCGTGCTGCCAGGTCCCCTTTTATTCCCGTCATGGAGGAACCGTCAAAAAGTCAAAAAAATGGGAAAGTCTTAGAAACAACTCCAGTTTTACGAGTTTTCCGTGTCCTCCATGCAATTTTCTTTTCAAGGAATCTCTGGCCTGATTGACGGAATAGAGGTTTGAAAATTTTTAGCGTCGTGCGTGGTGACGGTCGTGACTATGGAATAGAAACTATATGTATACACATATATATACGTATATTATACGTACTTTTTTTCTTACCGAGAATCGTTTCCCTTTCCCTTTGTCAGCTCCTAAGATCCAATGACATTACAATAAAGCGTCCTGATGGGACCTATTGATCGAGTTTTAATGCCAGAAAACTCATAGCGAAGTTTGTTAAATCGTGCCAACCTCATGGGACTACCTATCTGGAGTCAGTATCGAACCCTTTCATCTACTACAATATCTCTTGAGACGGGGGAATATGGATGCATACATATTAGAAAATTTTTGTCGGGACAGTTCTCCGGGAGGAGAGAAGCTTCGTCTCTATTTTCCCTGCCTAACCGAGTTTTTGCCCAAGTTCTCTGTTTAGTCATCAATCTTCGTTAAATTCTCTGGAAAGTGAATAGAAGAAACGAGGTTTTACCTCGTTGTTCGGTGACTTGTGGAGGTGTTGGTAAAAATGAGAGTGGAGCTTACTTAGCCAGAGCGACGAGCGTCGACTGCTGGATGAGTTAGTTGACGGTGATGAAATAGGATATGCGTCCGATATCCACCATCACCACCACCACGCTTACCTAAAATGCGGGAATATGTGTATCGCTATTATATAACCACCCCCAGATGTATCAACACTTCAAATCCCATCACCACCTGCAAAATGTTTTACATTTAGAAAAAAAAGTGGGTGAGGAGGGGGGGAGGACTGACTATAAGGCTCTGCCTCCCTGCGCGCTCTACTAACTCGAGAATTATGGAATGACACAAGGTTCAGTCCGCAAGGCTGGGTGATGATAGTCTCATCATCACCATCATCACCACCACTACCACCATGCACCACCGTAATCAAACTCTAGTAAGGGAAAGTGGCGACACAGGGATTAGCGCAAAAAGCAGTGGTAGTAGGCAACACGCCGCGGACACTCTGTCATTTTGTTTCATTAAAATGGCAACACGGAAACCCTCATTAGCCTCAAGTATGGAGAACGAACGGAGGAAGGAAAATACATCCAGCTCTCTGACGACACAACCCGCGCGCCTTTCACCAAAAACACATGGGCACAGTCTCGGGGAGTCATCTTCCAGTCATCAAACTGTGATGATGGGCTCATCCCATTATGATAATATCCACATATTGTATTTTCTCTCTGGGTGATTTTCCTCCGAGCATGAGCACACTCCCTTTTATTACGTCCTGTATAGCTAGAAGCACCATCATGATGATATGATGGCAGCAGCCTCGTCCCTTCATACTTTGTGCACAACTGCCAACCAACGAACGAACGAACGAACGAATGACATTACGTTATTATTATGCATGTTGGATTTCTCCGAAACAATTGTTGCCGTTCGCACTTTGTCCTCGCCGCTGTTTGGGTATAAGTCTCCTCTGGTCCCAGGAAAAATAAAACTCTAAAAGTCCCGCGTCTCATACATAATACTTATTTTTTATATATTTGCATGATTACAAATTGCATATACAAATACTCTAAAGTAGTCATCAGATCCAAAAGAAGTAATAGGACTGAATTACGTATTAGTTGGGGTAAATTATTATTATATTTTTTAGCTTGCTCCCCAAACATATTTTTAACTGTAGTTCCCCTTCAAAGT
>JAANSN010001656.1:0-31187 GCA_036850665.1 Dicranocentrus wangi
CAAAGAAATATTAAAATATTGAAGTGACGCTCTAGTCATTACAAATGAGCTGAGCATTAGTTTTATTGTGACGTGCCGTTAGAACTGAGAATGGTTCTTGTGATGTATGAATTTATTAACCACGGTATGAGTTTAATACGATTCAATATCTAATTCATAATATTATTAACTTGACCATTTGAGTGAGCTCGAGTTCATCAATTTGTACATGGAACCATAATTTAATATACAGCTTGTGTTTTAAATCATAGACAACGGTGTTCGGGGACTCGGATCAGTTTCCATTTATTAGTTCGCTGCATACTATAAGCGAGCTTATGATTTACCCCGGGCACCGAGGTTTTGTGTTCTACTGGGTTCATATTTGTTTGACACTTTGGTCATGTATTTATGATGTAATACTAACACAGTTGGGGTGTTGTACTGTTTTAAGAGTGTCAAATTGGTGAGTGCTCGGCTGCGATAGGATTGAAGAATGTTGTTTGTTCGATGGTTAATATCATACGTTCGATTCCTTAAGACTGGGCAGCGAGCTAGGTTGATTGGTTCCGCTTGGTGGAATTGTTTAAGTCAATGTCAAATGTTACTTACAAAATGTTATAAATTTCTTTTATTTCAGAAAATGACTGTGGCAAGGGTTTTCTGCAGCTGGTCCATTGCCGTCGTTCTGCTTCTATTCTGTAAGTGCATTTTCAGCTCTTCACTTTTTCCAACGTTCATGGTTAAATATCTTATTACCATTAGTAAAATTGTAAATCCACCTTCAATTCCTCTATAACAAAGGGTGTCAGGGAGTCTAAAGGAAAGAAGATCCTCACTCAGATCCTCTTTTCCTTCCTAAGACTTCCTGACAAACCTTATTAGATTAATTAGATACTGTAGTCTCCCCAGCCCCAGCCACGTTACTCTACAAGAAGTGGTTAAGAAGTTCAGAAATATAGGATGCACAATGTGGAATTGCAAATGTCCTTGCTGACATAATTTGCCATTATCACCATTTTAGTGCAAATATGGACATTCGTAAAATGAGGCAGCCGACAAAATTGTGCAGTTTTTATCCATTTTTTTGCCACGTGGTGTTTGCAGGAATAATATGAAGTAGGATAGTCAGGTTTGGTAATATCCGATCAGGATCGTAATACATAGCCCATAGCTCCTTACCCTTCCACTTTGTATTAAGAACAACCGTAGCCCAAGGAGCCTTCTTTCATTTATTTATTTATTCCTCATTTTGTGTGTGGGCCGTGCTTAAAGGCTCCAAAAGTGATGCAAGGTTACATTCTCTATTTAACGTTGCTGATGAAAATGATGGTGTGATGATCAAGACAAAATACCGCTCGGTTGACCTTTACGACAGCATAGCACAAAACAACTCTGGCATATACAAAAATAGATCAGTTGTGCTTTTCGGCAAAATAAATAATAACGATGCTTGCTTATATTTACGTACAAACTTCATAGCCACAACACAATAAGTACACACGCCTATATTAACCTTTCCATTATACATACTACTAAAATAAACTAAATGGATGGATAATATTCTGAGCCGAGTGCACATTTCGCATGTAAATTGTAATATATGTAGTATGTATTGCTTGCCTTTATTTGTGTCTGCTGGCTGACAGAGGGAAAAAGGGTTCATATAAACCAAGGCCAATTTTGGGATAAACACGTAACACTTTCACTCTCCGTTTTTCAACAAACCCTACCTGCTTGCTTACCTTCTCTCTCAGGAGCACTCACTCACTCAGTCAAAGCAGTTGCAAAGTCATCATCATCATAATATCATCGACATCGACAAGCAGAAGTCGATCCGGTTGCGTTGCGTTTTCAGACCTTTGACAGACCTAAAAATAGTGAACATGCATACCTTTCGCTGCTCATTTTTATGTACTCACTCACTGAAATGTAACCATATGTAGTGTAACTAGTTACTTAAAAATGCTTTTTTCTGGTAATGGCAAACTACATGGTATTCATTATTGTTGTTGTTGGTATATACACATACACGTCGTACAGAATAGTACAGTACAGACAGACAGATCCCACGTCCTTTCAGTTTTAGGAGTACCTTGGGAATTGGGAATCGTTTGTTGGTAGTAAACCAATGTTAACATCCTCTCTGTAAGCTTGAAAGACCCCTCTCTCTCACCTCTCATTAACCGAATTCACTCCACTCCACTAAAGCAAAGCAGCTTATGGAGATTTACGATTTACTTACCACGTTGCGATGAGCCCGTGGAGATTGCTGATTTAAAGAGGACGGAGACGGAAGGTAGGTGTACATTGTGGGCATTACCGGTACTTAAATAAATCACATAATTTAGGAACATAGGCACCGCGCTACCGAAAGTGACCTGTGGCCGTGGCGTGGCTTTTGTGAGGAACATTATAGCAGGACAAAAACCGACAACACGGGCGGATATGACGGAGACGGAAACATGAATGGATTTGAGAACGCGTAGCATGAAATGAAATGAAATGCATGCTAGCATAATATTTCATATATTTTCACAAACAAAACTCGAGCGAAGGGCAATTTTGGTTGATTGCAATGCAACTAAAGGCTAGATAGAATAGAATAGATAATAGGTATAGTAGGTGTGTTTAGGTAGATAGATATTATTAGGTTGAAGAATCGGATCAGGGATCAAGAGGTGAAGGTGGAACATGAGATTGAATGGTGATAAGTGATAATATTGAATGGCCTTTGCTTTGACTGGTTTATGCATAATATCCGGTTGTCCCCTCTAGAAAGGCTTACCCATTATTGTTGTGTATTTTTTTCCGGTTATATTTTGTCCTTCGTGTTTGTGATTTGGGGGACGCTTATGGAACAAACAGCAATTGCCTTTTCCAATTCGGCAGAGTCGGAAAAGTCATTGGATCCCGTCGTCACGGTCAATGATGAAAATGGGGATGAGGTGAATGGAACGACGAGGAATTTGACAGGAATCCCACAACTTGACTATATTCATGATCCCAATCTTCCAAGGGAGCTAAATGGGTATAATCTATCAGACTACCCGTTTTATCATCGAGCTCCTCCCAACATGAACTTCTCATGTGATGGGAGGAAAGACGGATTTTACGCTGACGTAGAACATAAATGTCAGGTGAGGAATGACATTGTTTGTTGGGAACACCATTATTTTAATGATTTATTTTGCAGTGTGATTTAACCTTGTTAAAAAGATGTTGTAGCTACTTAAAACTTGATTCTTGCTTTCAAATGTCATATTTTAGATTTACCATCACTGCTTGAATGGAGATCGGTCTGACTTTGTTTGTGCCAACTATACTGCCTTCGATCAGAGAACCTTTATTTGTCAGTTTGTGTCCGTTGTTGATTGCGAAAACTCGCACATGTTCTTTGACAGGTAAGAGACTCAAGGTTTCAATCCAACACAGGATCTGACCTTTCAAGGTCGTGAATTTTTTGTTGTTTGAAAATCGTGTTTTGTATCTCCTTGCGATATTTATAGAAACAAGGACCTTTATGTAACAAAATCAACAACAACAATACCTCCAGTTTACAACAAGGACCTCTATAATAGGCCTCGTGGTCCCTTCAAGGCGCGCAATAAGCCTCGACCTCCAGTTGAAGATGATGACACTGATGTACAGCAGCAGCCGCAAGACCAAAATACTGCAGTGGCCCCAGGTGCAGCTGGTGGAGACACTGCTCCAGCAACACGACCATTGAAAAATCCTGACTATACCGATGACGACTACTATTACTATGATTATCCTTCTCGACCAGTAGCCCGTCCTCGTCCTCGATGTGGTCCTCGGTGCTGGAAACGAAGATGTAGAAACGCCAGGAGGCGAGGAAGGCGTTGTCGTAGGCCAAATCGTCGCCCCCGGCCCCAAGATTATTATGATGATGCTGATTACTACGATGACGATTACGATTATCAATATTACGACGATGGGGCCGGAGCAGCAGCACCTAGGAATGGTAAGACACGGAGACCCGGGAATACTATCCCAGCTGGGACGTCACAAGTAACTTCTACATCCTCATCGGAAACACCTCCACCAACTACTTCATCAACAACAACGACAACCACTACTGCTCGACAGCAAACCACGACGACTACGGAGCCGCCACCTTTAACTTCAAGCGAATCTTCAGGCCCATATGACTCAGAATCTATTACGGATTTAAAGAATAATAGACAAGCGCTTCTAACCAAAACAAGGAGTCCCTTTCGAAATGTGAGACCGCCGCGCCCTTCTTCACGGCAAAATGACAAGACCTCGACGACCTCTACGACCAGCACTACTACAGAGCGTGCCAAGCAAAGCACCACCACTGCTACGACGACATCAACCACAGAAGTCCCTCAGTACATATATGATTACGAGTACTATGAAGACGATAGCCCAATGGATGTGTCCAGTACTACATCAACAACGACAACGACTTTAAAACCACTGCTCAGAGTAAAAACCCGAGTAGGTAATAGCGCAGCTGCCTTAGTTGAGAAGCAACGTGGTCAGCAGTTCACTCAAGTAAAAATCACAGAGGATTCAGGTACAGAAACAAACACAATACGTAGGCGAAGTAACAGTAGCATTCAAACCCCAACTAGACCAGGGGTCGCTGCTGCAACCCCGACATCAACTACTTCGACTACGACGACGACAACAACAACGCCTCCCCCAGCCGCGGCCAGACCTGCCAGATTTTGGCAAAGGGCTAAGCCAACAGCAAAAGGTGCTTCAGCGACATTAACTGCAAGCACTCTTTCCACAACGACAACCACAACCACTGCCCCATATTATCAAGGTAAATACAATGTTTAGCCTACTTATCAAAGTTGATGTAGAACTCATGTCAGTCGACCTAATTAAGGATTTGCCTGTGTAAACCAGCTGTGTAAAAAAATGCGATTTCACTGAGGCATATCTTAATCAAATTTGTGTTTTATTTGGTCTAATGACTACGATCATTAGTTCATTATTTGTGCATTTGTGTACGCTACGCTATACCATTTCATTAAAATATCTATCTTGTCCTGTTGTATTGCATCACCTTTCACGCTCATATGACATGTCTGATTTCCTGATTTCGTATTTCTCACTCGTCTTTAGAATATCAAGATTATGAAGACGATCAACCCAGCGCTCCTGCACCTACTGCGCCGCAGCAATCCAGTAAATTTAATCCAGTTTTGAACCAGTATGGGAGCCAAAGGCAAAGTTATTCCAATACGGCCCAATCAGCCCCTTCAGGGCCTTCACAGCAATCATCCACCTCGTCATCGAGGGGCAGCAGCCTGAGTAGCAGCAGCTACGCTCGACCTAATAAACCTTATTCATCATCAATGCAACAATACTCGCAAAGTAGTAGCAGTAGCAGTAGTAGTAGTTCTAGTATTAATAATAATAATAACAATAATAATGCTAATTATAATAGTAATACTTATCACCGCCAGCGCAGTCCACCTGCTGCTGTTCCCAAGCCAGAATTTATTTCCCTGGTAGATGAGGATTATAGCAATCCTTATGCTAGCCCTGTTGCTGTTTCTCCGACGTCCTCAGCATCCACCAGGCTACATGGCAGTGGTGGAGGGGGACAACCGGGGTACCATCAACACCCTATAAGATTCTTTGAACAACAACATCATCCACCGTTTTTGTTTGGATCTGCTAGTGAATACACGTCTCCTCAATTGGCATTTCCACCCAGAAATTATCCCAGTCCAAGTAATTTTCAGCCATATGGTCATAGTACCAGAAGATTTTCAGCACATATCTTTAGCAAATAGATAATGTTTTATTTAGGCTCGTAAGTAAATCTGTATTTTGTTTTTAAGGTATGCTACGCATGAACGATTCAATTTAAAGAATGATTATATGAGTGATTGGCGAATGAGATGTCTACTGGCATGGAACAACTCATTTAGTGTACCTCTTAGACATAAGTAAAAGTATAATATAGAGTTCCTCCACTATTGAATGTATGAACCCAATTGGATGGGAAGACAATTTATGTAAGACAAAAAAAATGTTTTCTTGATGTCTTTCTAGTACGTGTGCTTTATGTTTGAGTGTGAATGGTAAAATTAGTCGGAATCGTATATAAGGTTGAACGCATACATACCTAGATTAATATAAATTTTAAGAAATGCCGTTGTTGTATGTATAGATGCCGTTACACGCTGATATAGTATAATTTACGCCCAAAGGTATTCTTATATTTATTAAGGTTTACAAGTTTTTATTGAATTTTTACTTAATTAGAAACGTGCATCATAAAACGGGATATTATTATTGACTTTTGTTGTCAGAATAGCCATTTGTAGTAAATTGTGACGATTTTAGCTACTATGTAGTGTTGATTATTACTATCATTATTTACGTTCCGTAATAACCACATCAAATGGTTGAGGCGACAGAATCATACCGAAAATTGGCTCTAGTGTTGGATCAGGTTGATTTTCAACTTTGTTAAAGCTAAAGTTACGGAGAAGGTATGTCAAATACATAAAGATTGAGGTTTGGGCAAGCTTGTCACCGATGCAAGATCGACGTCCCGTTCCCCAAGACATTTGAATGTAGTCCACTAAATTGTTCAGTTTTCCATCAGGGCCTAAGAATCTCTCGGGACGGAATGTGTCAATGTCTGGTCCGAAAATGTCTTCACTTCGCATTACAGCGTATGTATTTAAAGCTACGGCGAAACCCTGGACAAAAATAAAATGCAATGAATTGTAATTCAATTTTATTGTCAAACAAATTTTAATATAGTGACACAACGTATTAATTAGTGTTTTTTATACCTTCGGAATCACGTATCCGTTATAAGAATACTCCTGAGTAGCTTTTCGCGGTCCAGGTACAGGTAAAATGTTACTCAATCTAATAATTTCGAGCATAGCAGCTGTTGTATATGGCACTCTGAAGAAAATGACAATAATTTATTCTTGCAATTAGTAAGCCGATGCCGCTATGTGTAAAAATTGATTTAGAAACGAAATCCACTGACTTTGATTTATCCATAACGGATGGGATATAGTTTTTCTCAAAAACCTTGTCAAGTTCTGCTTGTACCTTTCTCTGCTTATCAGGATTAAGCAGTAAATACAAAATTCCGTAAGCAAGAGTATTGCTCGTGGTTTCGAAACCACCTTGGAACATGTCGTAGCAGACGATCACAAATTGTTCCTCTTTGGAGGAAAGTCATAAAAATCAAATGTAATTTTGTTTGTGTTTTGATTTGTTAATAGTGATTGAAACAGTATAAGGACTATACAATATTTCGCTTACCTGTAAACAACTCGGACGTGCCCCCAGCTTTGTCAATTTCATGTAAAAATCGATCAATAAAGTTTTTAGGCTCGTACTTGTACTCCTCCCTATTCCTGTGGTCTTCAATAACTTCCTACAAAGTTTTACAGGTTAAAGGTTAAAAATACTGGGTGAACTTAACAAAATTAACCAAACAATTCACTTGATTCAGATTTGCCTTGATAAAGCTCCAGATCATTTCATTGCCTTCTTGCATTCTGTTATAGCCTGTCAGTTCTTTAAATAAATATCGCAAGAAAGGGTAGGCTACAACAACTCCAGCCCCAAAGTTTCCGTTTTGGAACCACGTGGAATTTATTTTCAATAGTCGTTCCAGATTTGGATCATCATGATTGTACCTAATTTGTTATACTCACACTTACAAGGACATACCTATTCGCGTCTAGCACATAGTGTCAACTTTAAAATGTTTCCGATTATCCAATCGTTATTCGAATTAATGTACCTTTCTCCAGCCATTAATGCCCATAGAATACTCATTATACTTGGTTGGAAAAATCTTTCCATTCGATGCTGTCCTCCGTTTTTCTTAGCAAGACCAGTCAATCTTCCGTGGAAATACTGCAACTCCTCTCTAACTACTGCCTCCATTGAATCACTTTTATTGAAACCATAATCTCGCAAAGCACGCATCACGTACGTTTTTAGTTCTTTCTGGGCAGGTAGACTACTGAAGATCATGCCTGCAAGGGAAACATATAATATGTAATGGAATCCGGTTGTTGTAAGTTTGAAACTTTTTACGTTGTTAATGATGCCACGCACCTAGTTCCTTGCCATGCGATCGATCAACGAGGAAACCATTCCACATACGCCCACTCAGAACCTCTTTGTCCAGCAGCTCTTTCATTGCCTTGTGTGAAGATAGCACAACTGTGTGAGGAAACATGTTTGCCAGTATAAGCAACTAACTGTTATTGTATGTATCTGACCTGACAAATAAAACATTTGTTGTTGATTACTGTCTTACTTTGATCTTGCATCCCGACCTTCACATACATAATTTCCCCATATTTTTGAGAAAGTTTATGATACGCCCGGTACCCAAAAGAATGAGCACTAATGATCTGAGGAAGATTCCCCAAGAGTGGATATTGCGTCGGTCCTTTTAACAATTTGAATTGCAATTGTTTAAATATGCATTTATGGGTCTAAATAACCATTTAGTATTCGAACTATTGTAATCATTTAGCACTAGAATACCTGGAGGAAGATTTTTTCTTCTCCGTGGATTATTTATCATTACCCATAGTATCAGTCCAGTTAAAAAAAGTAGAAGAAATTCTTGTAACATTTTGGCTTGCTTAGGCGCAGTGGGATTTAATAACTCGCTAATTCGCTATATTTATAATCTCGACACTCCACAGCTATTATTATTACTGAGTACTGACAATTAGTCAAGACATACTAACAGTAGATTTTAGGATAGGATAGGATTTTACCAGTTGTCCGTTGTCCCCAATCAATTTTAATGACAATTTTTGCAAGAAAGTACGATAACTTAATATAAATATTCCTACTCAGGCGTAATATACATATACGTGCATGGAAATTGATGTAAATTGTATGTAGATGTTTGCAAATTATAATTCAGTGAATAGTGAAGACCTGGTCGAAGTAAGAATATCGGGAACAATGCCAACTCCAATAGTTTTAAAATTTGATAGGATACAAGCACAAGCAGCGTCAGCGCTCCATATTTCAGAAACTAGACGGCCATATCCCTCCTGCAAACTTTCATTAAAATTGGTTGGGGACAACTGGTAAAGTCTACTGTAAGTTGTACGGCATCCGTGAGTGGACTGCGCGATGCGCCAGCGCCCACTTGCACTTGTGATTCTTCTTATCTGGAAAATAAAAATTTTGCATCATCTTAGCTGATTGCATCAGCCAAACAAGTAAGTGATTACCTGTCCATTTCAATTATCTTTCGATTATCCAATTAGTCGGGTTGCGGAGATATGCCAACTGGCGAATTAACCTCAACAACGAAAGTAGATTGAGGACTCGAGAGTATGAGGCTGAAAACTTAAGCATTTTAGAGCTCATTCTTATGTTAAAAGTAAAGTAGCCAGTACGTCCTGAATGTTGGCCGTCTTCCCCCAAAATGGATAATTGTTTCTTGGGCTCGTTAGCTATTTTGATTGGTTAATAACAAATCTCTGAATATCTCTGAAACCCTCAGTGGTCAAATTATCTCAGACAAAAGCAAGCAGCTGCGGTGCACGAGAGAATCATTTTCAATTTTTGAAAATCATTTTAGATGAAACTTTTGGGTAAGCTATTGCGACCTGTACGTGTACGTTGTCTTTTGACAGTTTTGAAAGTTACATGTAGCGCGCTCGATTTTGCCCATCTTCGAACTCATGAAAGCAAAAGTCCTGATGACGCGCTTGGTGAAATAATTTTGTGAAATTTTGAAAATTGTGGCTGCTAAGAGCCGTGACATACAGACAGACAGACGTCGCTGACAAAACTAATAACTTGCTCTTTGAAAGTCGCCAGTTAATTATGGCGATGCACAACTGCACGGTACAAAATCCTACATACAAAAAAGCACTTCATCTAATAATAATATTCAAGTTATCGATGTGGCAATTTATGCCTACAGGCTATGCTCATCTGTCCATCACATGAACATAAGTTCATGATAACAGAGGTGGCGTAGTGTAATGTGTGATTTGATTAAAACTGGAAAACTACGATCAGAACAACTAATCTGATAAGTATACATAGGTAAGTATAAACCTGGCTCTGCATGTTACAGACCTGCGAACTGGTTATCAATCGTTATGTTAAATATCAATCAAGACCAAAAATTTTTGTCGTGCAATGTCATCTTAAATAAGAGAAGACATACATTTACGTAAGTATAAAAGAAAGCAGGTACTTACTGCCAACTGTCCGCAGTTCAAATCACCAACTGTTTGTAAGTTTCCAATAAGGTTCTGTCTAAAATAGAACATATCATGGCAAAGGCTCCCCATGTGCAATATTCCGCGATACCAACATCCAATTCGGCGGAGAAAGTAGCTGATTTCCTCGTGAAACATTTTTTCCCTAATGAGCCAATCTCTCGGGCATTTGGTAATACATATAAAACAATAACAACGGCAAGAACACTTGCATTCTTGCATATTTAGAAATATATTTACGTTACATACACAAGGCCATGCATATATGCAATGTACATTTATTTATAAACTGTGTTCGATCAAATAATTAATGC
Source organism: Dicranocentrus wangi (assembly GCA_036850665.1). Taxonomy (NCBI): domain Eukaryota; kingdom Metazoa; phylum Arthropoda; class Collembola; order Entomobryomorpha; family Entomobryidae; genus Dicranocentrus; species Dicranocentrus wangi. The sequence goes on from JAANSN010001656.1 coordinate 10,553, forward strand.
TACGCGCCGTCGTTAAATTAGGACTGCCAACAAATCAAGTAACACGATGGTTTCCAGCTCAAGTTGGAGAATGTCTGGAGCAAGGGCTGTAGTATATTTGCAGTTGACTCTTCTACAAATGAAATAGTGGGTGTTGCAATCAATATCCTTGTTGAGAAAGTGCTCAACGGCAATGCTGAAGGGGAAGGTCGAGGTTTACTGGAAGTCCTGGATAAAGAAACAGAACCAGTTATGGTTAAAATTGCAAACTTTCTCGGTATTTTGAATCAAGGTAATATGACTCACTTGGACAGTACCGAAGATCTACCTTTGCTTATGATGATGTTAAGTTGTTGGAACCTTGACATGTTGGTTTGGTACAACAGACGGCAAAAACTTGCGTGCATTTGATTTGTCTTGTTTTTCCAGTTTCCGATGACGTCTATCAAACTGGAGCTAATTCCAGTAACAAGCTGACAACATTCAATTGTATATATTTGGCTGTGCTCGAAAGCTACGGTGGAAGGGGCATTGGAAAAGGATTAATTGAAGAAAGCATAAAAATGGCAAGACACAAGAAAGCAACATTCTGTCAGGTAAGTACTTACAACTTAGTAATAAATAAGCCGTGGATTTGCCAATGGACTTTTGCAACGTTCATAATCAAATTGTATTTTTAAAAAAAACCCATACAGGTGGATACCACAAGTTCATTCAGCTTCAAGATTTTCTTAAAATGTGGATATAAAGTCGTCAGAGAAATGGACTTGGCTTCGCACATTCCAGGTATCGAGAAAATTGACCATGGAGCACATATGAAAGGAAGGATTTTATTAAAGAAATTGTAACGAACGAAGCTTGATTTATTATGTAAATAAATATTAATAAATAATTCATAAATAATGGTGATACGATCAAATTAAATCATTTAGGTATACAAGTAGGAATATTGTTCTCAACACGACATTTGCTGTCAATAGAACAATTGATATTCGCGAATACGCAGGGATTTTTGCATGCACCTTTTGCATTTGCACTTCTCCCAGAATCGACTAGCAGATCCAACAGGAAAGAATCAGTGGTTTGAGGAAGGCAAGCTAGATTTTTAGGACAATTTTCATTTCCTGTGCACGGTCATTGCATGCACCTTTTTCATTTGCACTTCTCCCAGAATCGACTAGCAGATCCAACAGGAAAGAATCAGTGGTTTGAGGAAGGCAAGCTAGATTTTTAGGACAATTTTCATTTCCTGTGCACGGTCTCAAGCATTTTTCTGACACCAGCGTTTCCTCAAACGTTTTCTTGCATTGACACACCTGCCGTTCGTTTAGCAATTCGCATTCGGCATTCTCTTCGCATTTTTTATCACACTTCACAGGTCCGCTGACTACAGTAAACTCAACTGCCTGACGGGAACCATTGTGCTGAGCAATGCAAAAGTAAGATCCTTCCAATTTTGCTTGATTATCGTCAGATTTGTTAAGAAGGAAACCTCGTCGTGGGTTATACACTGCGGAAGTGATTGGTACGGTTGTGTCCTATTTATTGCAAATAGCAAAAATAAGGAAGTCACTCGTACGAGAGGCGAGAGGAAATAATAATAACTATTTAATTAAAACGCATAATTTGTGTACCCCATTTTCTAATTTCATAAGATTTGCTACTGCTAGGGGTTCTGCAACTGGGCAAGGGACAAGCAGAGGACCCTCGGCTGATGAACTTAACTTTCCCGCTCTGGCTGACACGAATAACTTGTTTGCTGGAAAGTTGAATTAAATCAAGGGAGTTTATAAAAAATTCATAAAACTTCATATAATCCGCAATGATTCTATTAAAATTCGTGCAAGTTACTTCCCTACAAATCCAGCTGCATCTGCTTACTTGGCACGAAGATGTACGCAGAGATTGCGTTATTTTTGGTTTGAGAGCTTCTTCCTCGGCACGTGTATAAGCCTGTGTAGACTTCCATTAATGAGAGGAGGTGGATATATGTCATGTGCCGTTGAACGACTGTTACAGTTGTTTCATTGGATAATGTTTGGCTGGAAGAGCCGGATCCAGCCGCCAGGAATTTGAAATCCTTATTAAATACAAAATATAGGGATTTAATTGTATTACTTAAATCAAAATGGTTGAAGAGTGCGTTCTACAGAGATGGGTTAAGGGCTGTGCTCTGCGAGGAAGCTTCGATAGTGTTTAAGGAGTTTTGCGGGGGGTGTTTTACAGGATTGACTCGGATGTTCTATAGAATTTAAGGGGGGTATTCTACAGGGTTTATGTCGGCGTTTTACAGTGCTGATGGTGTTGTTCTATATGATTTATTGTTGTGATATACAGAATTTACGGGGGTGCTATACAGGGTTTATTGTCTTTGTTTGACCCCATTGCATTGGGTATGGTATGGGTACCTATATAACTAACTTCCTGTGTAGGTTTATTTTTGCATGGCTTTGTTTCACTTACAGCATAACCCTCGAAGTCCAACTGAGTAGAATATTCTGCTTCGCAATGCACTGAGACGTTGCTGAGATCTCTCAATACAATTTCGTCGGAAGAGTCGTTGCTGAAAAATAACTTGACGACCTCTTTAGTATTCTTGTTTGTACCAAGTACCCAGGCTATCGGAGCACTACACAATTCAGTTGCTCCAATAGACATTTGGCAAAATAAAATTATAGAAAATATCGATAACAATGACAATGCAGCAGCCATTTTCGAAAACACTTACTTGAGTATTAAGCTTAAAAAATACGTATAGTGTCAGTTGAATCTTTCTTTGCCACTTTCTGTTTTACAATTAAAACCAAAGGATCCGGCTGTTCTGCCTATACCGCTAGATTTTGATTGTTTCTGAGCATTGACTTTTGATTATGTTTCTGGTTCGGTATAAATAGTGGCAAAGAGGAGTATAGACTAGACAGACACTACAATCCAGGCAGAGCGAAAAACGGAGAAGTTTATTAGCTCGCTGCTAAAGCAAAGACGAGCTTTCGATCTTGCCATGTCCGTCCGTTCGTGACGCTTATTTTTTCAAAAAACAATTTAAAAATTTAGCTATCGGACATTTGGGTTGGGTTGGTCTGTAAAGTGTACAAGTACAGGGTGAGGTTGGTTGTTGCGAATTGATGATTGCTTGGTGAGGGCTCATAGGATCAATGTGCCCTACAGGGACACCCCTAACATGCCTGTAGAACACCCCATACAAGCCTGTAGATCACCCCATTCACGCCCGTAGAACACCCCATACAAACCTGTAGAACGCCTCGTACATGTCTGTAGGACAGGACATATAGGTCTCAGGTTGACAGGGTACCTGAAAGTTTTATTTTTATGATGATCCGATGATTAGAACGGTGCGGTATTAGGTCGATAAGTTTGGCGATGGTTGTTTGGTCTGTGACATTGTTTGATTGGTTCATTAGACATGGTTTGTAAGGTTAGGCAGCGAGCTAAGTGGATTGCTGCTTGGTGGATTTAGCTATAACCAATATTACCAGTTCAACATACCTTTTGTAATTTTAATAGACTAGAGAATCTGACGATCATCATGATGGTGTGCAAAGTTGAACTCATGCATACTCAGGATATTGGGCATACGAATTGTTTGTGCAACCAACTATTCGTCGTTTTTCTTATTTATCAAGAAAGAATCTAGCCATATCAAAGGGAATAAAAACACAACTGAAACCTGTTTACCTGGTTTTTGTATGGACGATTTTGCAACTCCATCCAAGGATGATATTTATTTATTATGTGCCATGTGTACATGGTACATTATAAAAACAGGACAAAAACAGTTGGGAGTGGGTAAAATGTCTGTCCCGTGTATCTGTCCTTCTGTCTGTCTATCTGGCGCCTGTTTGTATACTGTGAGGTTAAGGATACTAATTGGGAGTGGAGTGGTTGAGACCCGATGAGATTTTTGTGCTCTTTCGATTGATATGTTGATACTTAAAAATATTGAGGGTTGCGCGCCGCGTGCATACCGCACGACATGCGATTTTGCTAATTTTCGAATTTGTCCAAGCGAATGTATTAATGATTCCTTTGGTGATAGAATTTTTGCTGAAAACTGTGAAGGCTAGAGCATTCGCAGACATTGAGACAGACAGACACGGACGCGACGCAGCGGCCAAAACTAATAACTTAATTCTTTAGTCCCAAGTTAATAAGCGATGATGGACGGACAGACAGGTCAAGATCATAAGCTCGTCTTTGCTTTGCAGCGAGATAAAGTTATAGCCATAGAACGGCAAATCTACTCGAACTCGTGTCACTCGCAAACTCCAGCGCAAAGCGCAATTCCTGCAAAGTCAAATCCCAGTATATGCCACGAGGAGCAATAGGTGTTTTTTGGATTTACTGATTTAGTGACACCAATCTGGGCAAACCGCAAACCGGGCTTCATGCAAAAAAAAACTACAGTTTTTCGAGCGAGAGGTGTCTAAGAGCGTTGGGTACTATACCCAACCCTTCTTAAATATGACCCTGTGACCCTTCTGGGGTATACCGAGTCAACCGAGTTTCAGCCAAAGCTAAACACATTGTCCTATGGATATATATACAGGGATAAATTCTTATCCTTAGTGAAGCGGTTGGACGCTTAGAAGGTACAAAAATGCTTTCAAGTGGTTCTAATTTTCTTGGATCACCTAGAGCATGGGTTGGTGTTGTTGTACATACCAATGCAAACCATGTTGCAAATTATGCGATTTTTCCTCTATCTTGAATAACGATAATTATTGATAATCGTGAAGGAAAATCGTGTTATATATTTACATGTTAAATTTTACATAATTGAAGAATTTTATTCCTTGTGAGATGTGGCAAGACTGGCAGTGGCAAGAGAGTTTTGTAACCATCTTCATCAATTAGTAGCCAATTTCAGTATTTAGAAAGTGACGGAAATGAAAATGAAATGAAAGTGTGAAAACGCCTCATTTGGTTGGAACATTTTCCACTAGCAATAATATCTAAAATCCCCTTAAAATTCTTTACCTATTGCCAGTAAGACGACAGGTCTATAGCATGAGGTTTGCAAAAGTGTATTGTGCTGTTGGCGCAAGAAAATTAAAACTTAAGGATTGATTTTTATTGTACCCGATAACTCACGATCAGTGTTAAGACCCCTTTCTTGTTTGGCATACAGTAAAACATCGTAGTCAAAGTCAAAAATCAAAGTAACCATCATAGAAATTTAATAATGTTTGAAACACGAGGTATAATATTTTTAATAATAACTGGGACCATTTTGGTTTCCCCCTCCTTTGGCTTTCCAGCTCAAAGGCGAACCCTAACCTTGGTTGGTAAGAGAAATACGGTGGAAATCACAGGTTTTCCTCATTGCTAGCATAACCTGTATCATATTAACAAACTAATCATGCCTTGTCTTGCCCAATCTCTAACAGTCAATTTTGTTTCCTTCTCCCTCCCTCGACAGACCGACTAATACGTGCAAACCCCCTCCGATACAGTCGATTTTGTTTCCTTCTCCCTCCCTCGACAGACCGACTAATACGTGCAAACCCCCTCCGATCGTTGGCAAATTATATTGGACAAAAGTTTTCCATGGAGGTGTATTACCCTCCTCCTCCACAGTTTGGCGAAACACCTTCTTCATCCCAGGCACATTATGTTAAAGTTCCTGTTCCTTCTTGGAAGCCGATGCCGATGTATTACACTTACACGCCAACTGTAGCCATGATCGCTCCAATGGTTCCACAGCAATACCAACAGCAGAATTCACAAATGGCTCATCATAGTATAAGTTATAATATACCAAATACGATGATTCGACAAGAGGCTGCAACCTACAAACCTGTCTTTGTGCAAGTTCAACCTAACTCTGTCCAACAAAATTCGGCGTACTACATGTCTGCAGCAGCTGCCCTAGCACCCAACAATCAATTATACAACAACGGTATGCCAATTTTGCCAGCCGTTGTGAAAACCAATGTGGACCAGGGTGACAATAATCTTGCCGAAAACGAAGTTAAAGTAATTGTTCTTCGGCCGTCTGACTTAGAAACCATGAAGGGATTTCAGGAAGAGTCGAAATTTATGAATGACTACACAATGAAGATCATTGATTTGGAGGAAAACGACCCAGACGAGTATGATTCTGTGCCATCATCTAGTAATGTTTCAATACAGGATGAGAAGAACGTTCGTCCGAGCGATTCAGGAGGATCAGGAAATGATACATCATGTAGTCTACCATTGTGCCACTCATTTCTCAAGAAACTTATCCCTGAACTACTTAGCTCCCACTCCACCACACCTGAGCGAGATGTTCGGGATGTTATTGTCACTAATACTACAATTATTAATATCAGTGACAATAGCGACGAAGAAAAGTCATCGGAGGAAGAGCCTACTGTGTTCAAAGCAGTGGAAAGTTCGGTAGATGAGCTTGCACAAGTGTCAAAGAAAAATCAACACCCTGCGACTGCATCACATCTACTAGTACGTCGACGTCCAAAAAAGGTCCTATCCGCCAAGATCAACTCAACAACGTTGAGAAAGTACGAGCCGAGGAATAGGCAAGAAGTGCACACCCCCTCTTATGATGTAAATGTTAGCAAAGTACATCAAAATGTTCACAAGTTGACACATGACCACATGGTAAAATCTGTGATGACTGAGGCGACAAAAGATGATTTCCATGTGGATGTAACAACGTCTAGCTCAGCCACTTCAACCGAACATCCTCTGGTAAGGGCAACAATGGAAAGATTTGAAATTGAGGATGCCTATCCGTATCGATATGGGGCCATGGCCACTCGGATGCAGAGAGTACTTCCAGTATTAAATGCACACCATAATGACAAGAACACACGGTCACGATTTACGACGACCGCTTCGGGTCATTATACAGGTGGTGTGATTTTTAATAAAGATCGAGTCCACGGTTAATACTAATTCATTCATACTTCTACAACAATGCAATATCAATAGCCTGGATTTGTATAATGGATTCACGTAATAATTAAAAAACTGTTCAGCCCATATTTTACTGCGTAACTACCAACAAAAATGAACGAAACACTGTATCTCTAGACCATGAAAAGTCAAAACGCAAATTTTTGCTAACTTCGTGTGAGTCCGTCCTTATTTTCGGCCGGTTAACAAAACAAGTCAAAGTCCAAGAGCAAGACGAATATCATAACTCACTGCATAATCGTATCATAATCATAACTCATAACACAACCCATCTTTATTCGCTCGCTGCGAAGCAAAGACGAGCTTATGATCTTACCCAACATCTTACCATGCCCGGGTCGAAGTGTGTCAACAACAACGGCAGGTCAGCATAAATTATTTTTTACTGCATATCTCGATCAAGATCTATACCATGGATACTTCCTCAAATGCTCAATACTACTTAGGTTGGCTTAGATGGAGTGCTAAGTTGGAAAATGGAGACAACGCCTCCAGTACCGTTAGCCCTTTTTGTCCAGAGAGAAAACAGCAACACATAATCAAAGACTGGCTAACCTTTATTCTCAACATTAAAATCGCAAAGGAAACAAAAAAAGCACTTTTAGCATAATATACAAATGTACTTATGCATTAATATACTTAACAGTTAATTTATACATGCTATTTGCAGTTTGACATCCGTTTCATAAAGCTGCTTTCTTAGGATTTGAATAGTCTGCACATTTGGAAGTAAACGTTGAAGTAGCAGTTTTCAGTGAGTTTTGTGGAAAGGTTGATTATATATCAATATTGTGTAAATTGCTCAAACCTCACATACATTGCCGCTTTGACTCTCATTCTGCTCATTTTCACTCTGCTGTCAGGCGTTATACAACTAGTGAAATAGATTTTGAATTCTTTGAAGGCATTTTCAGAAATGCGACATGAAGTGGAAACGAAATCTGAGTTGCTAAAATCGAATCGAATAAATACCTGGCTTTTAATCGCTTATTACCATTCCCGTCAATATTTTCTAGCTTCCCATTCGATGCAAAAATCGATAAATCCTTAAATCATGATTTACGGCTTTTGCAACCTGCGACAATACGCTTTATGGATCATTATGGATGGATCTGTATAATTATGCTTCTCTACTTAAATTCTCCAGCACAATGAGGGGTTAACGCTTCTGGAGACGTAACAGGAGTTAATTACTTTGAAACTTTGGAGAGCTGCACAGATCAATTTGAGGACACTCCCCTTTGGTAAACAGCCGTTACCCCCTAGTCGTAACCCCCTTGGTCGACCCTTAAATTCTTTTAATATGTTTCGGTTTTTTCCCATACGCCGCTTGCTTTCATACTAACACAAATTGGAAATCCCTACAAAAAGTGCAGTGGATTGCGCCTTACAGAATAAACGTGTAAATTTTAGGTTTAGGGATTACGGGTTTGGATTGCAAGCCTCTCTATGGATTTGGATTACGGATTACGAGGTCGAGAAATCTATATTTTTATTCACAAATGTTTTACTCAAAGCAAAATGTAAATATTATATGTATTAAAATTGCATAGTTTTGATGAATTTCTGCTTTTTGGAGTATCAGAATCTGAACTACAAGTTTCATAAATTTAAGTGCATATTTCAGCAGAAAATTTGTAATCCGTAATTGGGAGCAGAATTATGGATTACCGATTCGGATTACAAGCCCGATTACGGATTGTAATCCAAATCCACTATTGGATTACCAGTAATCCCGGAATTTTAATATCTGTACTAACCTTACTACTATATTAGATTTAAATTTGAAATTATTTTTTCAAGCAAAATTAACAATTTGTGTTGCAAATTGAATTTGTCAAGCAAAAGTAACAATTTGTGTTGCAAATTGAATTTGTCAAGCAAAAGTAACAATTTGTGTTGCAAATTGAGGTTTTGAAGTAAATATATTAATTTGTGTTGTAANAACAATTTGTGTTGCAAATTGAATTTGTCAAGCAAAAGTAACAATTTGTGTTGCAAATTGAATTTGTCAAGCAAAAGTAACAATTTGTGTTGCAAATTGAGGTTTTGAAGTAAATATATTAATTTGTGTTGTAAATTGAATATTTCAAGTAAACTTTAAAACTTTAAAACTTCTAAACCACCTAACCAAAGATGTTGGAAAATATATAGATGCAACCATTCTATGACTGTAGAAAGCATGCCAAGAAACCTGGGTGTCCTTTAGCAACGAAATTTTCCCATACATTTTAAATAGGAAAATTTTCTAGGTTTCTTACAAACAAACTTCTTCAATCACAAGAGTCTGCATTTGATTAACATTACGATGCAATGTCTATTTCTTATAAGGTCATTGCACCTAACAGCTACAAGCTATTTTCGACAAAAAATCAGTTATAAGCTATAACTTCAAGCTACTTTCAAATTAACATAAGCTAAACGCTTTAGCTAAAGCTACATGGCTTAGCATGTAACTGTAGCTTATCAGAAAATTACAATCATTTCATTTCATACAGCTTTATGACGGGAAATCTAATTCGGGTGATATGTTGAAGAGACGAATTCGGGTGGTAGAGAGAGAGAGTCTAAATGGGATGATGTGATGTGATGTGGAGACGAATTCGGGTGGACGGGATGATGTGATAGAAAGTCTGAATGGGACGCTCTGCTGCAGAGGCTAAATTGGTTGGCGACTGGCGTAGAGTTTAAATCAAGTATGTGGTGGAGAGGGAGCATCAACGGGTGGTTTAGGTGGTAGAGAATTCTAGCCCCAACCGAGCATGATCACCCGAAACCCGAACTCGTTCCAAAAGGTGTAGACTGGCGGGCCGTCGACTATCAACTGGAGGAGAGTTGCCGTTCAAACTGAACTGAACTACTTCTTTTGTATTCTACCCGGCAATGTCTTATGACATGAGTACTATGTACGAGGTTACAGCGTTACAGCATTGAAATTGTGGGGTTGAGTATATGAGTATAACCAGAACCAGACGCAGACCCAGACTATAGAATAGACTATTAAGAATTTGTCCGAATAAGGCTGCTGCTGCTACACTGGCAATTATTGGCACAAAAAAGTAAGTACAAGTCGATCCTCTCTTTTTGTATACACATTTTAGCCCAGCATAGCAGAAACGAGGAAATGTACGTCGTGTGTGGTGAATTGGTGAACACCTACTACTCAAAGACCTACCTACCTATTTGTGCAAAGAACAGCGCGAGAAATGAGTAGAGGAAAAAAAAGAGAAAATAATAAAAATAAGTGTACCACAAGAAATCGTCTTTTTGTGAGAGAGGCACTGTCGAATACTTATCCCTGATGTTGTTATATAATAGGTGTCAAAGATAATAAACACGCGTCTCCTTAATAACAAACTCGCATCATCTCATCTCGCCAGTTTCTGCAATAATCAGTGCAATCCACCACGACTGCAACAACAACAGCTGAGTCTCTAGTGCATGCATTAAGATATGGCAAGTGAGCAATTTTTATTTTTATTTTATGAGTTTTGTTTTAGTTGGTAATTTAATTTTAAAGTATTTTTTGAATAGTTTACACCTATCTTCTTGAAACAATTATAACAGTCAAACACCCAATATAATTATGTCAACACCCCAATCTAACATTCAAACACGCAATCAAACTTAAATCTTAAATCACAAAACAGGTTTATTATTTGGTAGTACGCAAACTAGTGTCAATTCTAAAGTTCCATAAAATCAAAATCTTTGCCCCACCTTGGAATTTTATTTGCTTATTTCAAATTTTAAAGCCATAATTATCCAAAAAGCGCAGGATGTAAAACGTTAAAATAAGTAGGAAAACATTCTGGTCGACTACTACTGTCAGTGCACTCAGCAAAATTTGTACGAGAAGGTCAAAGGTCGAAGTCACTCACTAGTAGTGTGATTATAAAGCCGTAGATATGAGTGCATCGCAGTGCGCCGCCGTTACATCTGTGACTGCACTGACTTCTCCATAATAAGAGTCTTAAAACAAGGTTGAAGGTGACAGGTGACAGATTGTCATGCACGCTTTCCAAGCATACTACTTAAATTCGAAAACCAACAAAACAAACAAAACGTGAAGATCTTAGACATGGACTTTCATGAACTTTGATGAATGACTCGTAAATTTAACCCTAGATCTCCTAAGAGATCGTTGAGCCAGCAGGACGCTTCAGAAAACTCGTCCACCTCTCCCGGTTCTTCTGTTTCTGGTCCGCAGCCAAGTCCATATCGTGCATCCCCTTCCCGACGTGGTGGCGTAGGCCAAGGCCAACCTCAACATTCTATCTCTTCTAATGCAACTCCTGCGTCTGCCTTTATATATCGAACGCCGCAGTTTTCTTCAGTTCACCAAAGAAACCTTTATTTAGCTTCACGTCCGCTTGTGTTTGTATTTGACGCCTTCGGGGTGGCTATCTATCAGTTATTTTCGATTCTCCGGACGTTTCTCCTCCTCTTCTGGAGACCTTTGAGCTCCTACTGGAGAAATAGGAAAGAGAAATGCAGAGGTCAGCCAATTTGTGTTGCAACAGATTTCGCGTATCCCAGCACTACTTTTCAATCATCACCGCATTCTCCAAACTCTTTATTTCAAACAATTACAGCGTCCAGTGAATCTGAAGTAACAATCATGAGCGGAAAAAATGTTAGTCTTGCTACGTCCATGAGAGGCGGTCCAGGCTTAACGGCCCCTCTCCTAGCTCAACAAAAGAAGCATCATCGTAAGGCCTACGAGTATATTTCCAAGGCACTTCGCCTCGACGAGGACAGCAATGGTAAATTGATAGTGCAATAATTACGAATTAAGATGATTCATTTCTTGATTTCTATTTTTGTGACTCTGATGATCAATTTATGTGTACGTACTACGTACAATTTCATGATTTTATCGCATTACAGCAAGTTCAAAAGATATTGCAGTTGAGTTGTATAGAAGAGGGATATTAGAGCTGGAGAAAGGAATTGAGATCGACTGTCATGGAACTGGAGAACAATGGGAACACGCTCAGAGAATTCAAGAAAAGATGATCGTAAATCTTTCCATGGCCAAGGAACGTCTGGAATACCTTAGTAAGTGATTTTATTCCTATGTAAATGCGTATAAACTAGACTGGCGACCGGTACTATTCTGATTGTGTCATTTGGTTTTGTATATTTTGGAAGAGTTCAATTGATTGTGAGTTTTGTTTGTAGTTCTATTATTTTTGCTTTTTGCCTGAATATTTAGCAGTTACTCCATCCAAAACAACTGATATGCAGGATAAATCTTTGACACAACGATGTACAGAATTGATTCGCAATTCTGTAAGTTCAATTAGTAGACCACGAACGAATTCTGCTACCACGTGTGTACCAACTGTACCACGCCCGCCTCTTACATCGCCTTTGCGAACTTCTCAAAAATTTGAAGGCCCACCTTCAAATAAGCCAATTACTCCTAATTCCTCCTCTGGTACTTCGGCGATTTTTATTTTGGTTATTTAAATATTTTAATTTAGATACATATGAATTTTTTATATTGTATTATCACTTTCATTGTACTAGGTAAAATTTACCAAACGAAACGTTGTTTAATTTTCTAAATACTATATTAAACAGTTAACCTTGACTCACTAGTAACTAATGATTTTTTTCAGTGGCAAACCGGAAGCATGATATGACATTCAGGCAACCTAATTCTTCAGGTAAAAGTAGTACGCTACCTAGAAATATGGGTTCAAAATCTACAATTCCTGTTGTTACCCCTCGTGGTAGAATTCCTACGCCTCCTGTAACAAAAAAGGTAAAATTACTGTGGACCGCATGCATTTGTTTAGAGAAGTTTGAAGAGACGACTTATGAGTTTTATGCATTGTTTACGTGACAGAATGCAGCTAGAAAAATGGGTGGACAGTCCAGTGCCATAACAAGTACAAAAGCGAACCAGGAAAACAAAAGGATGACCCACTCTATTCGCTCATGTGATACTAAGCTAGCGCAACTCATTCTAGACGAAATTATTGAGGGAGGAAGCCCGGTTACATGGGATGACATTTCGGGACAAGAGGTCATTGAGTTGAAAATAGTTTAAACGTATTAGCTTTCAATATATTAGGGATTAAACGATGAACTTTCATATATATATTGATATTTTGTCAGACGGCAAAGCAAGCTCTGGAGGAAATAGTAATATTGCCTTCTGTCAGACCCGAGTTGTTCACTGGGTTGCGAGCCCCAGCGCGAGGATTATTGTTATTTGGACCTCCTGGAAATGGAAAAACTTTATTAGCAAAGGCAGTTGCTCACGAATCGAATGCTAAATTCTTCAATATTAGTGCCTCTAGTCTTACCTCCAAATATGTTGGGGAAGGTGAAAAGCTAGTTAGAGCCTTGTTTAGTGTAGCAAGAGAGTTACAGGTAACTACTGACTAATCAATTCATTTGTTGTTTCCTTTTTAACTGTGTTTTTAGTTTTTTGAGATTAGTTTTAGTTAGATCATAAAATACGTTGAAATTAATAACCCTTCGGTTGTAGTTTTATGTTATGCTCTTTTGAAACTTAAATTATGAACTTATGTAGCCTTCGATAATTTTCATCGATGAAGTCGATTCCCTCCTCTGTGAACGCAAAGAGTCAGAGCACGAGGCAAGCCGTCGTCTTAAAACTGAATTTCTGGTCGAATTTGATGGACTTCATTCTCAAGCTGATGAAAGGATTCTCGTAATGGGAGCCACAAATCGCCCATGGGAATTAGGTATTGGATTTTGGATTGGAACCGAGTGTATAAAAGCTCCTTGACTAACGAACATTTAATATATATTAAATATTTTATTCGACTCTTCTAGATGACGCTGCATTAAGGAGATTTCCAAAACGAATTTATGTATCCCTACCTGATCATGCAACCCGTGTTAAGCTACATAAAACGACTATTATCGTCACATGGAGATCCATTATCAGACAAAGAACTGCAGGAGCTGTCAAATCTCACTGAAGGCTATTCAGGCAGTGACCTAACCAATTTAGCAAAAGATGCTGCTCTTGGTCCAATACGAGGTTTAACTAATTACATACTAAGACAATTGATCTTATGAACCTTACTAAAGTTTATGGCTCCAGGTGTTAATTTTGTCAACTAAGTATTAGCAAATAACCTGTGTTAAATATTTCTTGATTGTTCCATAGGATTGAATCCGGAGGAATTGAAAAGTTTGGATGTGGCTAAAGTTAGGCGTATTGCTTTAAAAGATTTCAAAGAATCGTTGAAAAAAGTCAGACCTAGTGTGTCACAAACTATTCTTCGCACTTTGGAGGCTTGGAACAAAAATTATGGAGATGTGAGCACCTAACAAAAATCCGAATATGTGCTTTATTATTATTCAGCTTAATTTACGAAGACATTCACTCATTCATTCATAGCAATATTAACAATCTGCAATTCGTTTTTAAGAAGTACATAAAGAATAAGTAATCGAATCTGATCCAACTTTGTACATAGTTATTAAGTTACTAAACGATATGCCTTCAATTTCCTTGATAACTCAATAAGTTTGTACCTACTGAAAATCATTGTATATATATTTCATTCCACGTCAGAGGAACCGTAGCGTTGTTCTGTTTGGTTAAGTACGTACTACGTACAGAGTGTACCGTGCAGTACACAAAACTGCCAGGGTTTGTCATTTTTGCGTTTTTGGTTGTTCCCCCTTGAATTTGTATGTGCTACCGATCCTGAACGAATAAACGCTGGCAATTTTTTATCTATATATAGTATTGTCTTGTTATGTGACGTGATATTAAAATTAGTATTTGCAAAATGGTAAATTATTCAAACCTAGTAAACCTTTTTTTAAATTATTGTGGGTTTTTGAAGCAGGAACAATTGAAGCGAAAATTATGTATGCATCATGCACCGAGTAAGTGTATATTGAATGAAAGACATCTATGTACGACCTGTTTGTTTGGAATAAAATATCAACATTTCATTCATTCATTCACTCCCCTCCGACAAAACAGCCTGAATTCGATAATTAATAATGAAAATGGGATTTTTTAAGTAAGTATTTAAGTAACTATGCATTAAGTAGGTTGTTTAGTTTGTATGCAAACCCTTGTTTGTTTGAGTTTTTGAACTTCCAAGTGTTCTCTGCAACCGGTAGATCATGTTTTTTCTCACCTCGCCTCGTATGATGCCAACTCAACTAACCTTCAGAACATTGCATTTGAACAATTTAATTCTTGATGTAACCTGTAATGATCATATGAAAGCTGAGATTCATCTTTGAACGCCGGCTGCAAGTGGGATTATGGATCCTAAGTGTTTGTTTTTCCTATGCCCATAACCGGTACGGACGGAGTACGCTGTGATGCTCAATGATTATATTGATTATCTTTTGTTGGAAGGGCTAGCACATTAGACCTTGACCTATACACACATTTCGAGTAAAGCGTATACTTTAATTCGAAGTAATTCACTATTTAGTCAATAGCATGAGACAAGAATGCGATGAATAGTTCCTAATATGTATCAGCTTTTTTGTTCTAGTTGGATTTTTAACGTTCTAAAATAAGCAATAACATGTTGGTTGCTGTTACTTTCCGGACAATGATACAATTGTGGCAACTTCATATTTCATATAATTAATATTTCTTTTCCGCTAGAAATCTATAGGCTACAACAGTTTAGAGCCTGTTTACGGTAATAACACATTTACGTACCATTTTGACTGGTATAACATGTTTACCTATGCACCTGATAATTAAAATGGCTCATTTGATGATAATGAGCTAGAAAAGGGTTCACAATTTTGGAGACAATTTCTCCATTCTACAAATCGAAATCAATCAATATAAATCATACAGTTTATGTAGTAGTCAGTAGTCAGAGTTAAAAATATCTTGGGGGTACGGTACGGGTACATGCATGCTGGCATGAGATTTGAGATTGCCATTACTGCTCTGCATTTACAGAATGCGACTAACGCAGGGGCGTACGGAGGGTCATCGGTCAGGCAAACCATGCAGGTGTCTGCCCCTAGGTTAAGGTGAGTTCTACGAGACGCCCCGACATAGGGACGTCAGTAGCCCATCCGCATAGTCTGGGGGTCTTAGCTTAAATCCACTAGATTGCCGCCGATGGAACTTCCCATTATTTCCCATCGTCGCTTTTGATCGCAGCGAGCTAACAATCAAGTTAATGTCAATTCTGGAGGTTTGAGTCTCGGCCTCAAAATATCAACTTTCACAATGACATTCTGATAAGTCATATGTCCAAAACATACTTCCGCTTTATGTAATTGAGACGAAATTATATGTTTTTACTATCCGCTCTATGGTAAGCCGTGCCTTCCCCTGGATTAGAGTTAGCTTACTCTTGTCTGTTACAGTAGCTACCTTTTGCTACCATGTACACGGTAACAAGGGTGGGGGGCCTCCAGTGGCCGGTGCCCCAAACCGCGGGCCACGGCAACCAACCACCGTAGGTGTGGTAGCCTAAATGCCAGAGTTTGGTTGGATTGATGGGCGGTGGAATTCGGAGGCCACGCGGTCATCCTTAAAGCATAAGCCACCGGTGACCCAAACTGTGGGCCGCGGCCACCAGCCACCAATCCGCTGCCTACTGGTAGTGGTAGCCAGACTTACGATGATATATAAAGGCTTAACAAAAGGACATCGACTTTTTCGACATCAACAAAAGTTTCGACGCTCTTGAAAATGTGTACTTCCGTAAGGTGGGGGTACCAGGCGCAGCATCCTGCCTATATATCTGCATGGCATACACGTGATATACGTGTATTATGAATGAGGAATATGAAGTTATTTTTATGCAAGTTTGAAGTAATTAAAATGGGAGTTAACATAACTTTGTTTAAATTCGATTTCAGAAATATTTCTGTATAATTCAGTAAACACGCTATTATTTTGCTAATAATGCAACTACATAGCATGAATTCTGATATGCTCCCACGCACGGTGGCGAATGCGGACCGTCGAAAAATATTACTCCCCAACAATAAACCTTTATATATCGTATTTAAGAACATACGCTACCATACACTGAAGGAGCATTCACGATTGTTTTAATTTGCTCTAATAACCATAATATTTTAATAAATCCGTATTTTTCGTCAATTGACCTTGTAGAGGAGTTAGTCTCGCTGGTAGCTTGGAGGTCAGAGTTTGGATTGGTAGCCGGAAGCCTGGAGGACCTCGTTCGATCGAGTTCGAGGTGGAATGGTTGCCGGATGCCTGCCCACCCCTGCATGGTACGAACGAGCGAGATACGAGAGAGGAGAGGAGAGGAGTGTAAAATGTGAGTTGTGTGAAATACATAATGTGAAACGTGTGCAATAGTGTGCATGCATAATTGGAACGAAGGTGAATGCTGCGATGCTGTTGCTGCTGTATAAAGTAAGCTGTAATGTAATACATTACATTTTTGTGAGTGAAGAGTGAATGCACTGCACTCTCAGCTGTGGCAACTTAAAATCTGTTTACTGAAAAATGTTCGCAGTGGATGGGCTTTGCTGACAGCTAACTTTTGTTAGTTAGCAGCGCTGGTGGCAAACCTACAAAACAAACCACCCGAAAGAGGTATATCATACAACAGTTAGTTACTAATTAAAGAAAGTGTTTTTCAATTTGGGATTCAATTATTATTATAGTTGATAGTTGTTAAATTTGTGTGTTATATATATATATACATACTAGTTCCACTAGCATTTATTGAGTGAGTTGCTTGAGTTGAGTGGATTGTTTTAACTTCACTTAACAGTTTAACTAATAATATTGAATATTCCTCCGATTGCGTTGTCGTCGTGCAATGCATGTCCATTCCATGCTCCTTGCTCCGTACTCCGTAACTCCGTACTAACGTATCTCGCCCTCGCCTCATTTCCGTCGGGTAATTAGGGCAAGTTCACTTTACACGGTGTATAGTAAACGGTATGTCGGAAATTCAATTAGAAAAATAAAAATAGGTAGCACATAATATACACCAAACTTCGAAAGAGGCGTCATTGTCATTAGGCAGGCAGGGGCAGCAGGGGAGAAGACGCTGACTGGAATAATTTAAATGAAATTTTAACGACGAGAGGAGGGTTGCACCTTCAGATACCTGGATATACTGATATACATAAAGTTTATGGAAAGTCTGTGAAAGAAAGTTTCTTAATGGATGGCGTAAAATAGTATATAGGTCATAGTCATAGGTATGCATTCTGGACTGGTGGACTGGAATATATTGATTGATGCTTGCGGTTGGGGTCAACAAAAGTTTGAAAAGTGACCTTGTCGTTGTTGGTGTTTCAGTCCTATTATATTAATCACGTTAATTAAACTGATCCGCGTCGCGTGGGTGTGTAGTTTGTAAAGAGAGTGGTGACTAAAAAGCTATATGGATTTGGCTAGAAGTCATTAACAAGGACAACTAAATGAGTAACGCGAAGTCCCGTCTTCGTCGCTCTCAATTTCCGTCGAAAGCGGGCAGTCAGCGGCCAAGGGTCTTGCGACTTTTGGACTACTGGATTGATTGCTGCATGGCAGTCAGCTGTTGACATCAATTGACACTTATTTGACACCAGCACTAGTACTACTTACTACATTATTATCATCATCAAATCATCACCACCGCCGATCAGCATTCAACATGAGCTCATGTAAGTCTTGTGTGCGTTGGGTTGGATGGATGTCGTGTTCTCGTGTTTGATTTTTCTAGAATTGACAACTGGCTTTCATTTTAATTTTTAAAGCAGGCATTTCCGGTTGTGTTGTCAATTTGCATTCTTTGCTTGCGTACGCATCCAAGTCGAATTTTGATGTGCATTTTAATGTATTATTTGGATTTTAGTGAGAACCATTATAGCCGGAAGGATGACAATGAGGAATCGACGCGTTAAGGAGAAATATTGTCTACTATTTATTCTGACAAGTTTTTTTATAGTCTGTGTGGGAATGGTATTTTTCCTCCCAGATTTAAGAGCTAGAACAAGTACTGGGGTTCAAGACGTGTATGAAAAGCTGCCTGAGTTGTTTCTAGCTCCACCACCACCTCCACCATTGGCAAACAGTATAGGTATATTTTCCCAAGTACAACGCCTATGAGACAGACGCCAGTAAATTCCAACATTACATTTCTGTTTTGTCCCGTTTCAGATACCGGAAATGAAAATAACGTAGTACCTAGGCCGTTGAATCCTCCGCCCAGAAGGGTTCAGGATAGGGAGCGTTTGTATGCTAAAATTCAGGAAGATTTGGACAAAGAACAGAGAAGAGTATTGGAGAAACCTAGAATTATTGGAAGACCGGAGGTGTCGTCTTCTGCAAATCCTAACCGGTTGGCTCAAATGGGCTCCCCTAATAAAAACCCGGAGGGATCAGATGTATCACAAAGAGTATTGGGACTACCCAGCCCCGATGGAAATTCAAATTTAATAAATCCAGCCGAAAGTGTGATAGCTTTCCCTAAAACTAAAACAAATACTACGCTTTTAGGAGGCACAATACTGTATGGAGGAAGAGACACAGATCCAGAAGTTGACAAAAAACGAGAGTTCATTAAACATGTAAGCCAAGTCTTTTAGTTAATTATATTTATATGCTACAATAATAATTAAATGGTTAGCATATTTTGGGCAAATGGGAAACTGTCAGACGCGTTATGTATAATTTACTCAGGTAATGGATTTGATGGTTAATTGATTATTGTGTAATTGCTTTACAAATTTGAGTTATCAAACCAATTGAGATTCGGTTAGTTGAGGGGTTAGGTATAGCAACGTTAGCTAAAGACTAACTAACTCTAGAGCAAAACTAAAAATTACTCTCGTATTTTTATCACGTTTGGCCGACCTGAGTTTCGAGAAAATCAATACAATTTGTCCTTTAACAATAATTGTATCTCCTTGCCTTGTTAGTGCTAAAAATAACGAATTTATTCGAGGTTTAAATGTTTTAACCGCTGGCTGGTCACTGATCATCACCCTTTACCCAAGTTTCATAGCTTCATTCTGTCATTCTCGCTAACTGTCTTGTCTATGCGTAATGCGTATTACTAATACTAAGGACTAAGGCCAGCGACAGGCATCAAGTTAACGCGGAATTGGATATTTTTATCTTTACATAATTACCCAACAACAAGTAACAAGTCGAGCAAGGGTAAGATTTTGTCCCGACTGAGGATAAGCGATTATTGAGTGAGTTATCGGCTTCGGTTTCTGTCGATAATGAACTTTGTGTAATGACAGAAGGAAGAGATTAATTAGAATAATATAATAATTTAGCTTGGAGATATTATTTTCAAAAATTCACTGTTCAAAATGGCGCAAGTTTGCGCAGTATTTTGGAAGGTACTTTGGAAGGACCTCACTTTGAATTCAGTCCAAGGCGCTATGACATTGTTATAGAATTACTGGAAAAAACAGGTGAGGTCACAACTGGAGGTCAGCCTGGAAGTCCGTAGAATTTCTCGCGAATCCCAAAGTTGTAAAATCGTAGTATTTTTAGCAATTTTATGGATGAAAAATTTATGAATGGAATTGCGATTGTTGAAAATTAGCTACACCGTTGTTAGGTTACTGACAACTTATGCATTTTTCATTCGTTACTTTTTGATTTTTGCAATTCCAACACATTATGCCAAATTCCATTCATAAATTTTTCATTCATAAAATTGCTAAAAAATACTACGATTTTACAACTTTGGGATTCGCGAGAAATTCTACGGACTTCCAGGCTGACCTCCAG
>JAANSN010001657.1:0-31172 GCA_036850665.1 Dicranocentrus wangi
GGCAAGGATATAGTTCAAGACCTCAAGAATCAGGATCAAACCTGTTTTTTCCTTATCTTATCACACCGCATTTTTTATCTCTTATGCAAATTTGTCGTCGGACTTATGAACACCTCCTTATTTTCAAATTTCGAAATGCGTTGGCATTATAACTCCAACGAGACAACTTGTGACTGCTGTGACATCACCTATTTTTAGAAACGGTTATCCGGAGTATTCCGGAGGTGTATCCAAAAGTGATGTGATATGTGATATACTAGAGTACGGGTGGCTGGATACACAGCAGTCAGTTTGTTTCGCACCTACCTATATACACTATTATATACTACTCTCACACTCCAAACTTTTATTCGCCTGAATTTGTTGTTAATTGCCTTTTGTATGTTCCACCATCGCCTACGTATACACACCGTGGTTTTATTTGGTGTCGATGCGATGTCAACCTTACACACACAGCTTACTCTACAAATGCCGCAGCCGCAAGGAAGTTGGCGAAACGCACAAAAATAAGTTGTAAATAGCTTACAGGTTTATAATACAAGACACATATATCTCCCACGAGATGATCAGTTCTACTACGAATTTTCAGATGAAACTATGTAATATTTACAAATCACAAGTCAAACACTCCCCCTGATATAAACTTGCTCTCGCTTTCTATATCATTAAATTCCTTGGAATGAAAGACTCCATTGTTTATTTGTTTGTTATGTCCTCGAAACTCTAACGTGAGTTTATCAGGATAACACAGATTCATGCAGAGTGATGCCAGGTCACCGACGAAAATAAGAACTAGAGTATCTTAAAGCGTCAGGCCTGCGAATCTCAAAAAACTTTGCTTGAGTATGAAAACAGCAGTTGAGTGAAGTGTGCATTTTCATGTCTGCAAGATTTGTAAGATAAACACTCCCTGATGAAGCCACCTTGATACATTTAAAAAGTATATGCAAAATATTTCTCATAGTTTTGAATTATAGGAAGATCAAAAGTTCCTACTCCACGTCCTTTTGGCTAATAAAATTACACCCTCGATATTTGGATCCGTCATTTCTTCCGTAACTAATGAAGCCAAATTCGACCTATGATAATCTACAAGCTTCTACAAGGCTTGAATTCCTAGTATACCCCATACCAGTTTGAGCTGATCGTGAGTGTAATTTGTTTCCTTACAACACAACTGCAAATCATAATACGTACCCATTCTTAGCTTCAAACTTCTTTTAAAGTACAATTTGAAGACTCCGAAAAGTGACAGACTGACATACACTTTTATTGATACCTACGAAAAAACTTCTTGATCTTCCCAGTTTGCCTCGGTGAAACTAGGTCAGGACTTTAGACAAGTCGTGTTAGCAATCTGTAAAACATATAGACACAGATACCCACACAATGCAAAACGAGATGAGAAAGTGATTCATTTTACTTTCCTTTAAATTGCAAACATGTGTGGAACCATGAACAATTTAATTTTGAGCAGTTTAAGTAAGAATCAGTGAAGCGATATTTTCTTATGTATTTCTACGTTTTAGAAGCATTCTCCGTAGTAGTAGTAAATGGAATGCATTTTTTCGCATTACAAACACTCCTTCCTAAAAATGGGAGTTCTATGTCAACATTTTCACATCACGTTTAAATTGTAAAACATAAACCGTTTCTGGACTACCTACCTACCCTAGTGTATATACACAATTTAGTTCACTTCCGTTGCACTTACACTACTTATAACTCAAACATCTATTTATAGCCACTTGTTGGCATCGATTACTCTTTCTTCAAAAATGTTTGCATTTAGTTTGTTAGGGTAGGGTATTTATATAATGACTAACAACTACAACAACTAACATCAATATTTTACACAAATGCTCATAAACGACGATTAAAATATAAATAAATAAGCCAGACATGACATGACACTAAAATGCGCTCTAAATGCATCATCGTCAAAATCAGTAACCATCTACCCTGAGAATAACCGAAGCATTTTCTGAAATGCGAAGCTTAAATTAAGTTAAAATTATTATTTTTCGCTTACCTCAGTCTGAAATGTGCAAAACAAATGGCACAAATACGGATGTTTCGAACCCATCAAAAGCACTTTTCGCTCGATCATGGTGCATTCTACATCATCATCCTCTAGAACAACATCCTTCTTTAGGCATTTTATAGCGAAGTAAGAGTCGGATCCCTTTAGTTCCGCTAAAAGAACCTGTAATTCATTTTAACGTGAATTTGAAAATGCAGCTCATCTCGACTTTGTAATTTGTACGAACTTGAACTGAAGGACAAAAAAGTTCATAATATACGGTCCCACCTTTCCGAAACTTCCTTTTCCTAGCACCTTCAAAAATTGGAAATCTTCAATTTCGTACTTTCTATATTTTGGTCGGGTCTTGGCAGGACATATCTTGTCCAGTGCTATGCGGTCGTCATCTGAATCGTCGTCAACGGGAGGTGATGGCATACGACGGGACCCAGCTGAGGAGCCAGCACTCAAGGTACTACTTGTACTACTGCCACTTTCTGCGTATTATAATTACCACGTGTTTTCACTACACATTTAACAACTACAAAACTGAAAAAACCCTAATCCATTCTTCCACCATTTACAAATGCATGTCATATTGATAACGGGATCGGCGAAGGATATATGAATGAAGTCACGCATCCGCATTTTTAATCTAACATGACGTATAAAAGCACACACAAAATCAGTACCTTTTTTAAGGGCGCTAAGGGCTTCAGCTAGTAGCTTTTGATTGACCCCACAAAGGTTAGGCATGAAGATCTCACATTTGTGGTGGCAGTTAACATTACATACTAGAGGAGGAAATCATCCACAATCGCATGAGCAATGGCATGCATTTTTTCATTTGTTTTCAAATTGGATTGCATAACTTTGGCAAAATTTTTGAAAAGGAATCAGAATTTTCGAAGGTTTTTGAAATCTCAATCGGCACTATCGCAATTTGTTATGTCAGTTATCTAACCATAAAAAACAACTTCAGTTCTATAAGTTTTACCATATTACATGTATATGAGTTCCTGTTATTAGTGAAGTGCTACGTCGTATGAATGGTGAATGACATGATGATCTATTTTCTCTATTGCCTACGTACATTCTACGTCAAACAAACTATGTATTCCATTCCCCGATTTTTATCACGAGTTAGATGATCTAAATTGGATTCGCCACGGTTCAAGACCAATAAATTCAAAGTTGTTTAGATTCATTGACGTCAACCGTCATCGGTATATCTGTTTCAAACACGCGGTCAAACCAGCATGCATAGTGAGTACGATGTTAAGCACACTACTTCAACGAGATAATAAGTATTTCGCTAATTGTGTGGCAATTATCCTAAAATCAAAATTCATGGTGCAAAAAAGCGGGATGGGGGATTGGTTAGGGCTAATAATGGGAATTTTTTTTCCGGGGAGAAAACTGTCATGTTATCTTAGAGTATATACAGTTTATACAGAGATGTACAATATGACAAGTTAAGTATCGGCCATTTGTAAATAATTGGAGTAGCAGAAATTTTTAATTATAAGAATGTTGCATGCCTGATTTTGCTGTGGAGGAGCGTGAACCACTGCTACTGATGCTACTAGACCCGGATGACTCTGACGATCCCCTTTTCAAAGATTTCTCTGTAAGGTTTTCCGACGCAGGACTACGATGCAAATTGCTTTCATCTCCACCTTCCAATTTAGCCGGGGATTCTAATAATTTCTCAGTCACAACGCCTGTATTATCATCGGTGGTGACAGAATTTGGTTTTAGACCGGAGCCTAATTTTGCTTTAGGCTCAGTTGAAGCCGGGCTGGCTGCTACAGATATGTTCTCGGAAGCTAAAGAAAGATTGCCAAGTTTATTCATCTGTGTAGTGATATCAGGATGATCAACACTGCAAGTTGTCTTCTCCGGGCCATTAGTTGTTGCTTCTGTACTACAGCCAAGTTTTCCCACCTTGGGTGCCGTAATAGCACCTTCCTTCTGCGTGGTTTCACTTGGTTGAGGTGACTTTGACGGGAGCGGTTTGCATTGTGGGGATGGTATTACTGGTGCAGTTTTCCCTTTAGGACTCGACGGTGGAGATAAATGTCCGTTTTGAAGTGGCTGGGCTGGAGGTGCAGTTGTCTCAGAAATTTTAGCGGCAGCTGTGGCTGCCACCTTATTTTGAGCTTGTTTATTTTCTTTGACCGTACTTGATTTTATGGCTTCTTCGGTTGTCTGCTGTTCCTTCTTTTGAGCAGCAGGAGATGTTAATGATAGCAGTTCTGGGGATTTTTCGGGGGTCAGTTTTTCATCCGCTTTGGGTTTACAAATGGGAGATTTTGGTGAAGCAGGAGGGCTTTTTAGTCCTTGGATTTGCTTTGATTCTGGAGGCTTCTTTTCCTGCATATTATTCTTTACCCCTTCTTTTCCTTCGGGGGAAGTACTCTTCATTTCCACTTTTCCCTTATTAATCTGCCCCTTGTTTTCCGTCTGCTCTGCTATTTTCTTTGGGATCGATGGTGAGCCAACCTCCTTGGTAGCTGTTTCAGTTGACACCTTGTCCGAACTTTTTAAACCCTCCTGATTGCTTTCCGTTGCTTTCTTGACAACTGCATCTGGGGTTTTTGCACTGTTTGTAACCTTTGTGAATGCTTCATCGCTCTTGGGAGCATCCGACGTTTTCGATTCATTTGCACTTGACGCCGTGCTAGATTCTTTGACTTCTTGTTTAGGTGGAACCCCTTGCTTACTCTTAACTTCAGTTGTAAGCTGTTCCTTTTCCTGCACTTTCACAGGAATTAGATTCTGCTTGGATGGAACTTGGCTGTCATTGACTGCGATTACTTTCTTGGGAATTTCCGGCTCTGTGACTGGTGTCTTCATTACTGTCGTGGGCTCTGTCTGACTTGGAATTTCTGTTGCCTTCATATCCGATTTTGGTTTGGCGATCTCAATTTTCTTGTCGACGTTTTCCTGCTTTTTAATTGGAATCAGTACTTCCTCCTTTCCCGTCATTTTAGTGAGAGCACAGTCCTTTTTCGGAGTTGTAGGAGTAGCTTGCTTTTTAGTAGGTTCGTTTTTGTCTTCTGTTTTTACGACCTTCGGAATACTTGCCTCTATTGCAATTTTGCTCTCCGGTACACCAGCAGCAGCATCTTTCTTTATTTCAACAATAGCCTTTTCAGTTATTGCGGCGGCAGTTTTCGCTGGCGTTGTCTCTCTCATTTCCATTCTTTCTTCCGTTTTATTTTCAGACTTTATTTCACTCGCCTCGGACTTTACATCCGTCTTGTCACACTTGACGTCTTGCTTCTCAGACTTGACTCCCTTCTGTACAGGTAGCACTCCTTTAATTTCAGGTATTTCCTGCTTGTTAACAGCGTCGTCTTTGGGGGATTCCTTTTTCTCCATTAAACCTGCTTCCTTAACTCTAGATGATGGTGGTGATGCTTTGAGCCCACCAGTTGGCGTATTCCCTTGTTCGTCGGATTTTTTAGGAACATCCTTCGTGAGATTCTGACTTTTCTCCTGAGACTTATTTTCCGTTTTGTTTGTTACTAGCGTCGTCGCTTCTTCAGGTTTCTGCTTCTCCACCGTCGCAACCTCACTCTTTACCTTGTCATCAGTTGCTTTTTTCGCTTCCTTCTGATCACCTCTAGAGTCAAACGAAGCAGACTTGTTTTCCATTTTAAGCTTTGGTGGTGTACCGTCAAATGAAGCGGATTTATTATCCATTGCAAGTTTTGGTTTTAGCTTGGCAATTAATGGTGATTTATTATTTAATTCGTTTACAACAGGGGATTTCCCAAATCCCAGCATTTTCTTTGCAACTGGCACCACAGGTGGAGGTGTGGTTTTTTCATCATCAAGCTTCAGTGTACCAGACGGCGTATCTTTCTTCTCCTCAATTTTCACTGCGGGAATGGGAGTTTCGATTTTTTTCTCTGCATCGTCGGCAGGTTTATCCACTGCCAATTTCACTGGAGCAAATGCGGATTCCGTAGAATTCTCCCGGGACACTTTCTTGTCTTGTTTACTTTCTTCAGTTTTACTCACCGGGCTTGGCGTAAATTTCGAGAGCAAGTCATTCTTACTTTGTGCTGATTTAGAATCTCGTTTTAATTCAATAGCTGATTTAATATCCTTAAAGTTACCCGATTTTCTAAATATTTCAGTATCTGCTTTTTTACCTGGCAATCCCCCAACCACACCGGCTTGCATCCCATTTTTCAAAACTGTCTCATTAATCTTTCTTGGAATAGGTTTCATAAAATTATTTTTAACAATCGGTTGCTTATTCAGTCCAGCAATAAGGCCATTAACTTTACTGAAAATCTTTTTTGGTGCACCATCACTCACTTTACGGGTCACTGAAGTGTCTAAGGTCTCTTCATCGGGTTCGGCTAAAATGTCCTCATTTTGCTTCAGTGGTTGTAATATATTACCTGGTATCCGTTTAGCAGGGGGGTCGCCAACCTTTTTGACATACTTTTTCTTCTTCCCTCCGGGAATAACTTCTTTTACAGTAGGTAGTTTCGGTTTAATCTCATCCAGCAAGTCCTCTTCTTCGGGCGATTCTAAAATCTCTTTTACTTCAACATCACAGAGTTTATCACTGGGCAAATCACACGGTACTTCCAAATCACTGGCGGAACTCTTTCTCTGATTTATTTTTGAAAATTTCTTCACTGTATTTTTCATTTTCACTGTTTGCCTCTGAGCTAAAATGTTCTTTTCGAACAAGTCTTGCGGCTCAGCATTATCAGGTGCTTCAATTAGTTCAGGTTGTACCACCGAGCTAGCTTCTTGCGGAAAAAAGAACCTTTTCGTTACTTTCCTTGTTAAACGCTGACCTTGCGAATGGGGTGACGATGGTTCCTGTGTGCTAGGTTGGGGTAACTCTGACGCTTTAATGGTTCCTGTAGATGATTTTCGCAAAGCTTTCATGGTTGCTTGTCTATCAACAGCCATACTTTCGTCATCGGATGACCCTGCTTTTGCCACCTCCGTCTTTTTCAGCGCTCGTGAAAATCTTTTTGCCATTTTCTTATCCAATCTAGCAAGCTTCTCCTTGTCCTTTTCCAGCTTCTGCGTTTCCGCTTGTAATTCCTCGGGACAATCCCCGGCCTCCGGATTTTGGGCTGTGTTTGCCAGTTTCTTTATTCTTTCCTCAATTTCCTTCAAAACAATTGCTTTCTGGGCTCTGATGTCACTCAACGTGGGACGCCGGTATCCAGCATGTTTATCTTTTCGAGAGTGAACCATATACTTTTCTCTAAATTTATCTCCTGCATTCCTCTCCTTTTTCATGGGCTTCCTCATTTCCTCCTCGCACCATTTGGAGACATGACTCAAATCAGGTACTGCTGCTGCAGGTACATTATCTTCCTTAGTTTGGCAATCACTAATTTCTGTGCCTTTTTCTTGAGGTGTGGCTTGAGTGTTGTTGTCATCATCTTGCTGAGCAATGACTGGTGAATCTTCTTGCTTCTCGTTACTCTTCTGCGATTTTTGCTTTTCTTGCAAGCGGTTCTCTTGTTCTGACTCAAGATACGGATTTTCTTTGAGCTTTTTGGTTTCCAGACGAATGACCGTTCGTCCTCTACGAATTGTTCCAAAACCTTCGTTATTGCGTTCTCTAGATATTTCCCCTGGCTTTGCAGCTTTTCTCGGCGTTGTTACGTCAATATCTTCCGTGAACATGGTTTTGACGCCAGATGAGGTATAAAGTGCAGGGCGGTTTCCTGCCGCGGATGGAAAAGGTACCACTGGAATATATGTTCTGGGGATTCCAATACGACGTTTATTTCCTGCCGATGAGTTTCCACTGGAATGTTCTGATATCGTTGGTAAAGGGGAATAATACGACTTCTGACCTGCGGTTGAGGTATACGCTCCATACCCACCGTAGCTGGAACCAGCTCCATACGGCGACCCATACGCAGAGGTCAAGCCATAGCTACCAAACCCTAACAATCCTAATCCTCCACCACCACTATACATAGGACTTCGTGCACTGGAGAAATCATGACGCCCAATAAGTATCGAGCTTAATCCCGGCACGTAGGTACTTGCGGGATGGGAGGGGTAACCCCCTGATCCACTACCCGCGCCATATCCTTTGGAACTTAACGTAGAATAAGGCATTATTCACTTTGTCCCAGTCTTTTAAAAAGTACCAGTTACTGTTCGATCGTCACCGTTGAATCATCGTGTACATCACCTTTCACGTAAATGCTACAAAACTATTGATCTTTCAGTGTCGCATTTTCGTTGAGAAATCGCATTTCGTACAGAAACAATGCGTAACAACACAAAAACTTTTTAGCAATGCACACTGTGGACTGTAATCAAAATTGAAAAAAAACTTAACTTCGCACACTTTCTCAGTAAACACAACAAAAATTTAGAGTGACACGGATTCAACTCGGAGCATACATCACACTGACTTTACTCCTCTTTCACTCAAATGGGAAATCCCACTGCAGTAGCTAGTGCTCAGCGAAAAACTTTATTTCCTCTGGCACCACAGCCCCTACTCATTAGTGACGATCCCATACACATAACTATTTACAAACGTTGTAGTAACATTCTACAGGATTTTTAACGGTGCTTGGAGTATTCATGAAACTCCGAGGAGCGTACGTATAGCTACTGCTTTCAATTGGCATACAACCAAAAAGCACTGAACGAGTTGGTTTATTTTACCTAGACGGTTTTTTTACATTGGCTTACGTATGATGTTCGGAAAAGCCAACATGCATACTGTCCCCCACCCGACCACATGAATCGTTGCCACTACACGATGCACTAATACAATCAGACTACCAAGATAGTACGCTTCTTCTAGTGTGGCGTTTCAAAAACAAGCCACGCTCGAGATCATTTCTTGATCTTTCCCGTATCCACAATGAACTATGTATGACTGCCAGCACGGTAACGCTTTTAATATTAGGTGTACGAACGAAGACACAGTGCGAATTGTTGGTAATAATATAACATTTCCAAATGTTATCTTGGCACAGAAAAGATTATTTGTTAGTTAAATCTACTTACAGTAAACGAGATATTGAGAATAGGCGTAGAATATAGGTGAGAAGGGGTAGCCAAAACGCTAAATCCCGCTTTCAAGGACTTGACAAACTTAGAAACAATTAGTCTACTTTCTCAAGAATACGTTCGGATTGTCTGCATCCGCATAGATTTTGATTTTGTTGCGAGGATCCATGTGGTGAACCAAACGGCTCGGGAAAAAGTAAATATACTTCTCAATTTATTATGTTGACCCTTTCTCTACTTGTGCTACTTCATGACCTATCCGTACGAGTACTCCACATACGTCACTGAATATAGGAAAAGTCCATAATTTAAATGCAATGGTGCAGAAAACACAATATTTTACTACTTCAATTTAGTTGTTACAATATTGTGAAACTGTCCTTACTTAAAAATCAAAACTCCGGAACGTGAGATAAATGTTTTCCGAACCTTTATAATTTTGTTTTCCATGTTCACGACTGACCACGGATCATTAAGCTCTATCAAGGTAACTTGGTCTACTGAAAGTTCTGCCAAACGCTTGGTTTACACGTGTTTACTTTCAGATCAAATTGCACTGCTTTTATAGCAACATATACGAATGAAATATCTGACGTTAAATTGGCTTCGTAAAATTTCCCACTGAACAATATACGTGCTGAGCTGACGCTAACTGCCATTCTTCCGCTTTGGAACTGGAACCGTTTTATAAAACATCTTTCCGCTACATACTTAGATATGTCTACATATGCATGTGATAGATTGTGTAGTGTAGTCACCTAATATATCATGTTATATTCCGACACTAAAAAACGATGAGAAAGGACAAGTAGAGAAGTGCGTGGATGATTAAATTTCGCTTATGCAGAATGAGAATGGAACATATGCATGGTTTCATATTTTATTATAATCTGTCTGATTCGAATATATTGCTGTGAATGTTCTTCTTGGCAAAGCGGAAAGGAAACGATGGTAAAATTTTACGTTCGGGTCAAGTTCAAAGTGTACTCATAAATTTCAGTTGCATCACCGAATAATAAAATTATGTTGGAGCAGACTGCTTGTTATTAAAATGGCCAGTTTTTTCCTGGAAACCTAAACCTGCAAGCTGTAGGCATTTGAAGAGAAACGATAATCGTGGAACAGAAAAGCAGTGCCGGCAATTCGTGCTTATATAAGTTTTATCCCTGGTGGTTTTGTCCTAAGTGATGTCTCGGATGTGCATTTCAAAACTTCAAGTTCATGTGACATTTTGACGGAGCGGAAGTAATATAACCGCAGTTGTGCGATCTACACAAAAAGCGTTGGCAATATAATTAGAATGGAAAACCAGCGTTTAGACAGTATAATTTTATTGGCAAAGTTAATTTAAAAGTTGTGTTCACGACGAACGTGATGCTTTAATTTCGCACCGCTAAATCACGAAAATTAACGGTTGCGGGGTGTGGGGTTCAGCCCACAAAAGTCCTACAGGCTTAGAAATACAGAAATGCAAGATGCTTTTTTGTTCTGATGATTCTGGCACACGCATTCCATTTTTTATGCAAGTGGTTGGTGTTCTTGTTAGTGAGGTAGGTGTGCCTTCTATAGTGATTCGATTCGCAGAGTAAACAGCTCCGCTGACATTTCCCTGGTATACGGTCCACGTCCGAAATGTGGAGGATAGCTTTCGAAAAAAAAGTAATGACTATTTTCGCAAGAACACGAAGGTTGGTTGGTTGAGGATGAACGGGTGACCAAGGTCAAATTAAATCTTTTAATCATTTGAAAATGTCAGACAGTTCTTTCTATCCCTTTGCATTTTGTGTTTCCTCATTTTGAGTGAAATTTTCACAGTTAAATAGGAAATTTAAACAGGTGCAAAACTGTAAATAAGTTTCTTAGTATCTAACTTTGTGTGTAGCACTCCCCTTTGAAATTAGCACTAGAGATGCGTTAGCTTACATTACATTAGTAATATTCTTCATTACTATTAGACGATTATTACAGTTTACATGTATGTGTACTGTGTTTAATTCAGAGTCCTTGTCGGTCTTTCATCACTTTATGCTTTAGCAAACCCACTTTAAATTCCTTTCTTATTGCTCATTTTACATCACATGTTGACAAGGAAAAGTCATGAAACTGTCTGAGTTATCTTAATTACTAACTTTTACAGCTCAGAATCTTACAATTTTCTACGTATCCAATCCATATAAACTTGTGACATGTTCCACTATATTATATTATTATCTATACAGGTTACATGACTCAACAACTGCACGAGAACTACTGCACCATTTATGTCACATGCTTTTCACTTTTATACCTGAAACCATGCCTCATCTCTGATGTCGCGAAACTCAACTTCGTCAACTTTCCCAACTAAGTAACTAACGCTCTCATCGTCAGTTCAGCTAATTTAGAGTAACAATATAATGGTTATGTTATGATAAGTAGACCTGTGATGCAGCAGTAATAGCTAACAAGTGTAAGTATAAGCTCAAGTGTGCCAGTCCTCGTGTTAGATAATTAATGCAGAAGACGGTCGAGTGTCATCTATGTGACAGGAATACATTTTGTTTTGGAATTTGCATAACATGCAACACGACATAAAATTACAAACGGAAGACAGTTGATATCGAGGAAAATAGTCATGAATCACAAGGCCAAATGTTGATGTGATCACATTAAACATTACTTTTCCATGGACATCGGGACATAAATACATTTACACCTACAAGCTCACACGTGCTAAAATTTGACGATGAAAATGACCCATATGAAATCTGCAATCTAAAATTGTTTGGCAATAGATCCGCTTGAAGCCAATGTGTTTAGTAACCTACAAATCCGAAAATGGACCATGTCTTTCAAAGTCTTTCATAGCCGACAGGTTTACTTTCAAATCAATGGATGGTATGCAATAACCGCAATACGGCTGAAAAACTTGATAGTCTACGTGATGGAGGAATGCCAGACCCAGCTCACATGTTTGACAGACTCGTATACGCATTATATTTTTGAGTGATTTTTGCACACTATTGGTATGTCATCATTGGCAGCAGTAATTCTCACTTTTTGAATGCAAACTAGTATAATAAGTATAATATTATAGTAGACATAAAGATTAAAAATAAACCAACCAGTTTTCAAAGACAATGCCATATCGTCCGGTTTCGGCTCTGCATAGAAACATATAGTATAACAAAACAGAATACAGAACATCCGAATCTTAATTTCTCTATCGGCATGATTTCTTTGTATATATGTCTTTGCCACAATACTTCTTAAGCACGCCTGTATGTCTATAGGTCGCAGCCACATATACACCCGAAGTGATGCCAAGTTTAAAGAGCTTGGAAGATCACAAATCACCAAATCATGCTAAAAATAAGTGGTTAGGTAAGAAAAAGTTGAGGTTATATTTAGAAAAGATATAAGTTATACTCAATACAATAAATGCATGAAAACCTACGTACGATACTTGTCGCAAATGGTTGATAAGGTGCAAAATTAGTGAAGCCACGTGCGTATTTCAATTGCTCCATGACAGGAGAATACATGCAAAACTTTTCACAATCTGCAAGTAGTCAAATGACGCAGTCATTAGAGGAGACATTTTATTACTACTTGGTAAAAGTCTGAAAATTTCCGACGTACGTATGTTTGGTCTTGGTCACACCACAAAATGAATCTGAATTTAGTGAATTACTTTTCTAGTTTTAGTTACATTTACAGATGTAACATATATATAACCAGCCAAATTATAGCAGCGCGCAGCGTAAAGCTGAAAGAACTAAGGATGAGCCATTTATATATACTTTTGTATTTAGATTGCGGTGCAACCTTTCCTTTGCGAACAATAGAAACGTCTCACTGAGCTAATGTGACAGGCACAGAACAAACGCTCCATTATCCGGAACAATTAATTTGTCAGGCAAATGATTTCCATCACATTTATCGATTCTTTGAGTCAGCTTACTCACACTGTCGAATCCCCATTTGGAAGATATCTTTTTAACGGAGAATGAAAGGAATTCGAAGAAACTGTCAAAAAATTGGACTCGTCAAGTTGGCTTCGTGACAGAGTGTGTTCACGTATAATGAGATTAGATTTGCGAAATTCAAAAGAAGTAAGTGTTAGCACATACAAGAGGATTAGTGGGAAAGAGTGGTTTTCAGAAATACAAAAGGAATAAACGTAGGAAATATCCCTTACTACTTCTTATAACATATCTTGGATGCTATTAGAACAGAAGAAAATGTGATTTTGATTCAAAGTCAAGAATGTTGCGACGCTCTCACATGCATAATTTGGAGAAACGCTAAAATTTGAAGTGGCAAATGTGTATACAGATGGGAATTCATTTATTGAAAACTTCAAAGTATATATTTTGCTGTTCACATACGCGTTCACAACATTGGATCTACCTAAAGTTGTGTTCATGAACGTTGCATGAATGTTTTAGGAAAACCATATGCGTATTTTTCAGTTTTAACCAGTTTTTGTCGTTTTCCTTGGAAGTTCAACCGCTGCTGTCTATTCCTATTCCAAATGCCAAAGCGTTATATATTTTTTAAGACTAAGACAACATCTGCCAGTCTACCAAGAAGAGTTCGTCTTCAACCCTATTTCTGATTCCTTTTCAAGTTTCAAAATGCGTGCCTCAGTATGCATAATAATTAATTAATAAATAATGATAAAAACATTTTCTTACCTTCGCATTTAAGACCTTGCTTGAAGAATCCATATAGTAGTGAGCCACAATGATCACAAAAGGTTGGTGACATGAAATTGTGTACTTTGAAACGATGTGGAACATCAATTTTGAACCTTTCTCGAAGATACTGTACAAATTATTAATCATCATCATCATTACATTTGTCAATGTGGTAATTCATTATTCATGAAATGAACATGACACGCTCTCCAAGCTGTCTAAATCTACAACATCGACGAAAAAGTAAGAAATACTTACAACCGTGCTTTGCGAATTCTTTCCTGATCCCGGACATTTGCCTAATAGCTTCAAATGACATCTTTTGTGAACTGATGTTTGGCACACTGAAAAGCAAATGAGAAAGAGCATCATCTAGTGGGAACCAACCTTAGTTGCGGATCGAGGAGACAAAGACTGTTTCATCGTCTATGATGCGTTTAGAGCAGCTGTAGTACAGCCGGCTATACCCTTCGCTTAAAATTTAACTTTTGCCAAAATTTATTTTTTTATACTTGGAGTGCGTACTCCAATCTCGAATCAGTCCCAGCTCCAGCGAGCAGCGCTTGCTAGTCTACAGAGGCTAAACTACAAACAGTTTACCTAACCTAACTAACCTCTTACTCCCGAAAGTTGTTTCTAGATAGCACTGTAATCAGAAGGGGTTCGGAACAGTTCGAAAACACGTTTGGCTTGCATTATATACTGCTTTTTTATTCATGGGTTTTTACATGAATGGAGCACCTACCGAACCAGAGTGGCTTGCCAAAAGTGTCATCAGTGTATAGTCACAGTCACCAACACAGAGATTATGTAACTGATGACTCACTACAATATCAGTTTTGAATTTTATGTGCCACGCCACGAGGCATAAGAAACCGTACGTAGTATGGATATAACTTGGCCACTGCACACGTGCATGTGGTATGAATGCCAATATATATAACTTAAGAATTCACTTACACTGACATTGATACCCCTGCTTCCCAAAACCCCACAAGAAGTCATGGCAAAAGGCACAGAATGTGGGTTGACGGAAAAACTTGGCTACAAATCGGTGACCTTTCACTTCGTGTACCTTTTGGTGCTTAATGGCCCCTCGACGTCCAGCAATATTGAACAATACATTACTACTTAGACTACTACTACTGCTTGCGCTGGTTGCTGATGCTGGGGGAGGAGGTGGAGGTAAATCTCTGCTGTTCCCTTCTTCTTCGTCAAAGTCTGAAATTTAAAAACATATTTAATTAGTGCAATTACCTGCATACTCATAACCAAACTTTAATTTTGACTTCTCAATGCCGTTTCTTACCCTCTATATCACGAAACCGCATCCCGCTAGAATTTGCGCGTGAGCCGCTCTGATGAGGATTTCTCACACGGACCTATCACATTAAAAACAGTTGTAATCAGTCAATTTATAAAACATCAACGTTAACCTAAACCTAGCCATGTATGTAAATTGTTGTAACATTTAACAGGACAATAATAAACGAGCAGGATACAGGATGTTGACATTATTATTAATACCTCCTATTTATAAATACAGCATTTTTTAAATCATCAAATCAAGCAAAGATTGTTCAAATCAACGTAAATCATCTACGCTTACAAAAAAAAAGACGACATATTTTTTAAAAACACACAAATAGGGATTTCATGCATTTAAAGAACTTACATCTATTTGCTGATTATTAGATCCATTTAGCCTTCCCTTACTCGGGCTAGAAGGACTTGTGGATCCAGAGTTAGCCGGAGTGTTTGCACTATTATGACTAGGTGAAGTATGAGGTTGCAATGGGGGAAGAAGAGATTGTCCAGCAGTCCACATCTTCCCATTGCCAAGCGGTCCAAAAGCATTCACAAAAAAATCCTCCATTGTATAGAAATGTTAGGATTACAAACGATTTTTAATCAAATACCGTACACAAACGGCGTGTCACGACATACACACACATACACATGTAACCACCACGCGAGTAATTAGCTATATTAATTAACCTTTGTCGTGCAATATGTATTTTACAAACTATATGCAAATCCGAAGCTTGTTTCCTAAACTTCAAAAGAAACCCGTTAAGTATTATACCAATTAGTAGTTATTTCTTTGATATCTAGGAAGGAACCCACACGCCGTGTGTGTAGTATATGACACGTCCTGTCAAGTTCAGCAAGTCTACTGCTCATTCTCATCCATCGCTTTTATTGCACGACTCCCTTGCCCACTCTCTCTGGAGACACTCGTTAACTCCAAAAACAAACAGGGCACAAAACAAAACACGATGTTATTTAACTGGATATTCTTATTCTATGAATCTTATATATATATGTATTCAGTGTAACATGCATACCTACATGCATATAAGCTACTATCACCGACGCAGTATCCTGATATCGTGAATTGAATAAAATAAAAGCCTTCTCTGTATGCACCAGAGAGAAACGCGAGAGATTGACAAATCCACAAAACTCAAACTCAAGCAGAACCAGAGGACAGCAATATTGTGTCATTTGGAGTAATAAAACCGGGACCTCTCTCACAGTTAAATATTTCCCTGATCATACTTTGGCCATCTCTAAATTAACGACTCATTCTTATTTTATTTTCAATTACAACACTAACCAGAGCTATACTACTTGCAATTAGATGTGGGGTAGTGAAAAACAAGGTCAATTAACTCCAGTTAGCGGAGTATGCTGTTGCTATCTATTCTTCTCTTATTTGTGAAATGCACATCCAACATCCCACACACACACACGTTGAATTTGTGTTTATAGAGCACGCAGTGCCGAAACAGGATTACTGATTCGTTTATGACTATGACCTTTCAAATCTTGTTTATTTAGGTTCGACTGAAGGTAAAAGTATATAGAGTCCACTAAAATCTGTTCAAGTGCCTCAATAATGTGCAGTTGTGTAAATCTTATTTTGCAAATTAATTACTTAATTGCTTACTCCCGTTTATATCCTGCTGGCACAAAAACATGCTGTTCAGATGTTACACACAGAAATAAACTGCACTAGATTTTCATTACTCCAAACTCCAATCCTTTCAGTCTCGCAGACAGCAGAACCGAATCGCGTGAATTTAACAAGCCCGTGCAATATGTAAAGAGA
Source organism: Dicranocentrus wangi (assembly GCA_036850665.1). Lineage (NCBI taxonomy): Eukaryota > Metazoa > Arthropoda > Collembola > Entomobryomorpha > Entomobryidae > Dicranocentrus > Dicranocentrus wangi. The sequence goes on from JAANSN010001657.1 coordinate 16,856, forward strand.
AGAACCTTCGCTAGTAAAAACTACAATTGACACTGGTATACGATGGGCAAATTCATTTACCAAAATTGCAAAGTAATTAGTTTCTAGCAAATCTATTTCTATACGATGCCATCCCTAAAGAAATCATCATAACACATTATTTTAGGTTTTCAGCCGGTGAGGTCTGTCATAATTATGTTTTACCCTATCATCTACAAATGGGCAAAACTTAAATCACTACGAACTAACCACGGGTAAAGACAAGCTATGGCTATACTTACGATAAATAACAACGAGCAACAATAAACCACTGTGCGTTTCTAGCTTCAACTTATTAGAGAGATTATAAACGAGAGCAATTTTGTATTTATATACTTACTGTAGTAGGTGACTTGTAGTTTAGCTGGTCTTATTATTATATTACATAAATATGGTGAGTTTTATTAATGCTCCATGAATCTGTAACATTACTTTAACTCTTGCACTAATTTGAAGAATGCAGCGGCAATTAATAAAAGCCTCAGTTAATTGGAGGAATGGTTTGCTGTCAGAAAATTATGGGTTCTAAACTTGTCTCCCAATTTTCTGGAACAACGTAACCTTCGAACTAGTTAGTTGTGATTTTACTGCATGCATCATCTTGTCTTTGCGAATTGCAGACCCACCAAAACAAAAGTTGTAAGTGGCAGTCCAAGTCCAACCACAAGCCGTCGTCGTCGTATGTACTACGTCATAAGTACACAAAGTGATATGATATCACAAAAGTTTATGTTATGTTATGAGATTTACACACGCTCAGAGCACTAGTACATATTGGACTTGTTAACGGATCCTGCAATTTTCACATATGTACACTCACTCCTTTGTTATTAAAATGGGATGTGGCAACTTCGTATGCATACGAGCGAGTAAGGACTAACCCGTAAAGCATTGTTTCTTGGAAGATTCTATGATAACTGTGACTCATTTTCGGCATTCCTTTGAGAAGAGTGCAGCAGTTCGTTACAGGAACATACGTTCGTTTCATGAATCAGTTTTCATTGAAATTATGTGACGAGTTCTAAACTTATTTTTACAACATTCGAAGCATATACCATTAATTTTTAAAGAACACTACTAAAAGGTCATATTTTACTATTCTTGTGAGTTTAGTGATTTGTTTATACACTTACAGAGTATAATCATACCAGATAAAATCACAGAGTAAAAAAATTTGTATTGCTTAAAACATCCTTGGATAAAATGCTATGCTTAACTTCCTGGCAGTATTTCTAAAACTTTGCGCATATCGTGCATTAAGTTTAACAATTTTAATAAATTATTTTTAAAATGTATAAATATATATTGCATGGATGACCACATATTTGCAACTTGCCGCAAGTGTCCATCTACGCATACGCATCTTGCATACCACAACATGAGGAAGTTCTGAAGTTCAGCAAACTGAAGAATTCAAGCCTAATCTGATGGTGTACTTCCCACATGGTCCCAATTTTTGCTTTAATAACCAGTTTTTTTAATCAACGTAACAAATGAACCACATATGGTTTGCATTGATTGGGTTGGAATTTTGGAATCTGAGTCTGAGTAATAGTGTGGCAAGGAAGAAGGTATATTTCGTAATTCGTAACAACATATACTTACTTAACCCTACACGCAATATAGGATTTAAACGTTGGGAATTACATACAGATTGGGGATACCGGTTCCTTATCTATTCTATAGGGAAATTCCCAAGTCAAACAATACCCCGAATTTGACGTAATAATTAGATACGTCAATGATACTACTAGCTTAGCTATTGCTATACCGCACGGTGAGGATGACTCAATTGCTAAACGTCGTAACCATTTTGGCATGTGTGTTTTGGAATCAATCATCTATAATTGTAAGATTAGTCAAATTTGATTAGGAGTAGTGATTCTATATCGAAAGTCCAAATGATCAATTATAATCACCGTGTAATAACTATCTACAATTGCATTTCTACATGTAAAATACGTATTAGTGCTTTTATTTACCTTATTATTATCCATTTCGATAAGCAAAATTGCTCCAGAATAATATGGCAAATATAAGATTATGAAAAATCCAATAAAATTATGAACAGCAGGAGGTAGCAGTACCACGAACTACACTTTTCACACTTTTCCCTCCCTCGCTCGACTAAAGTTTGTTTGTATGTGCTATGAATGAACTCCGAACTTCGAGACACGTATTGACAGAGATGTGTCCAATTCAAGAGATCTTTTCCTTGTGAAAGCTACTCAAGAAGCTCGTTTCGTATAAAACTTCTTTCTGGTGACGTTTTCCGACGAGAACAAGGAATCTGAGTCAATCCAAATCCTATTAAAAATGCAACTGTGCAAGACTTGTGTGTTGTTGTCTTGCCTTGCTCTTGCCTCGTTCCCGGAATCCAACATCTAACTGAACTTGAATATCAAGCAAAGCTTAGATGGCAAAACAGACAGGGAAAATTTTCATACATATCAACATCAGTAACGCAACGCAACACAAGGCTTTCAGCCAGCCAGCCTTCCTCCAACCCCAACAAAACAAAATGGGATTTTAGCAAAAACTTTCTTTCTTCCACACAGAGCAATAATAAAGTTGCTCACAATACAACTCCTTCATCATTGCCAGCATCTTCATTAAAGTCCTATAAATATCCTGCGGCAGATATAATTTACCTGAGTGAATGAAATATATAATACGGAAAACTTTACGGATTGCCGAGTGTTAGTAAAAGTATTATGCTCAGGGAACGACGAAAATCTGTTAATAAATTACTCTAATGTTGTACTAGACGCACAAGGCTTTACATGGGGATTTCACTTATAAAGTTTTTAGCTATAGTTATACTCTGCACAATATGATGATGATGTTGGTAAATCCACGTCTTTCATTCTACGAGAACATCATTCCAAACATACTCACTCACAGATGATGTATGAATACATGCACAAGCATGCTTATTTCTTTATGATAGAAAAGAGGATTAGATATACTCAAGTAAGCTTTAACTTTTCTCATCTCCTCAAGTCTCTTCATAACTTTCATAACCAGGTCTATAGAACTTTGTCTAAAATAACAAAAAAAACAAACTAAAACAACAACTGCTATGGTTCAATTCAAATATGACAAAACATATACACACTATTATTAGCCAAATGAACTGACATGAATTAAAATGACATGAACTACTTTCTCCAATTTGTTACGGTCATCAACGTTAGGAAGTATGCGTTGGTAAATTATTTTATAGCAATATTCCATATTATATCTTTTGCCTGCTGCAACTGTCGTAGATCTAAAAGCTTCATTTGCTGCCATTTGTCAATTATAGAATGAGAAGCTACTCATTAATTGCACTTATCTACAAATTTTGAGATGATGGTACAACGTATCTACAAACTATGTATCGCGTTCATAGAATTTAATACAACCACATAACAAAGACTAAAGAATAGTTTTAGCTACACTATTTCGCATTTTAACCTACTGCAGATTCTAAATTCCTATTAATTGGGATTAGGGAAAGTATAAGCTATGATGCTCGTTACAAACCTGTAACTGTGACTTAATTCGTCAAATTTACACTCTGTGTGTACACTAGCTCCATTTAATCAAATAGTTCAATTCAAACTATTTACGCATAAGTATACCGGTGTAATATATCGCAGCAAGCAAGCGCTACGCATAACATTGCCATTTGCCATCATCATGATCATTTTTATGAAAAACGGCGCACATGGCACTACAGTATCGGAATTGGCCTACTTATTTTAAGGGGATATAATTCTATAAACTTATGATGGCTGTTGACTCGTGAGCACAATATAGTCTGGAAATCAGCGATACGATATATAGATTCATCCCGACTTCAACGATACCATCCCATGCGCATATCCCTTGAGAATAAAATTTGGACTTTCACTTTCTTCAGAATTCTTTCCTACCACATCGCAATCACAAGGAACAATCCTACCAGGAGTTCAATTTACTTCCATATCTCCCACATGCATCGACTTGTTTAACCTTATGTACCATGACTTGACGTGGCGTTGCCATTTAACTAATGGACGGTATTCTAGGATGCGTACCTACCCAATAAATATTTCTTTCCGTCATAAGGCCAGCTGCTGTATAGCAGTCATTATTGGGTTGGGACTTGGGACCATGCAGGCTTCAACATTTAAGAAATGATCCACTTTTTCCATAACTCGATGATACGGTTTATAGTTTAATTCTACTTCAAAATAATGCAAAATGGTATCTGAATATAAAAAAATATTGGGGATTTATAGTGTAAACGGCGTATAATATTTCATACCAAAAAAATCTAACGCTTTTCCGCGCAGCTTACTCATTTCACCGTTTTATTTTCCCAACTGCTCCTCGCTCATATTATTATCAACCGAACACCAGAACCAAGGGGAGCAAGCAAGATGAAATGCTAAGCCACGCGGCGACTGACTGACTGACTATGAGTGAAATTAGCAACCGTCAGTTACCTGTCGTCTTTCCATTTTCATGATGGTTTCTCTGTCTTTTATTATCAATGCATTAAAAGCTATTATGTATTATTGCCTTTGGACAAGATGAGTGTTTTCATACGCCGCACCATTGACGAACATATTTATATTGGCTTACAAAAAGGACTGATTATTCCTTTTGCAAAATAATTTTCATTACGTGTCTAATTTTCAAAGCGGAAAATAATGGTATTGAGACAAATAAAAATAATAATATTGCTTTCTTGCCTCTTTGTATGCTTGTAGCGGATCTCCAACTAAATTCTAGAACTGCTTGCAGAAGAAGGTTGAAATGATGTAACGTAACACACACATCATCCTCTTCATCTTCTGCTGATGCTTCCCTGCCAGTTAAATTATGTATTATTGCCTTTGGACAAGATGAGTGTTTTCATACGCCGCACCATTGACGAACATATTTATATTGGCTTACAAAAAGGACTGATTATTCCTTTGCAAAATAATTTTCATTACGTGTCTAATTTTCAAAGCGGAAAATAATGGTATTGAGACAAATAATAATATTGCTTTCTTGCCTCTTTGTATGCTTGTAGCGGATCTCCAACTAGATTCTAGAACTGCTTGCAGAAGAAGGTTGAAATGATGTAACGTAACACACACATCATCCTCTTCATCTTCTGCTGATGCTTCCCTGCCAGTTACAAGTATGGCTGTTCTTATAATACATATATATATATGATTTCTCTGCCACTGCCGTTTTTCATTTTATTTCGTCCTTCAGTCAAACAACTAGACATGCAACTATATGATTAGCAGAAATAGCTTCTTGCTACTTTTTCTCCTCAAGCGAAAACTCATGATATCAAGAGAATGAGCAACCTTGCCGTAAAATCATCATAAGCACCCCCTGTTGAAATACGCAAATGTTGAGTGAATAGTTTACTGCATGCTAACCACACGAGTCAGGCAGGCAGGAGGCTCCCTTACACATTCCCAAACTCATATTTATTTTACTCTTTTGGTGTAGTAGCAGGCATATGCTAATCTTTATCTTTTTCTAGAATATATTATATGCATGCATGCCTTCAACTCAGGAAATAACCCCAGTCATGTGTACACGCCGCACATATACACATGTTTATGCATTCCTCTATGTATATTATCTGTTTGAAGTATGTAAACTAGTCGTCATCATCCGAGAAAGCAGCAGCACGGTAAAACGGCAGGAAACCGGCAAGAAGCATTTCCAATTCCAATTTAACTCTACATAATTTCTTCTCTACGTGCCCTATATTCTCATAGGATGGTAGTTCAGTCACCACAAAAAATCAGGGAGCTGTGGTGAAGCATGTACAGCAAGTGAACATGTTAGCAGCTAGCCTCAAATCCAAATCAGAAAAATGAAGAAGCACACCCGCTTTTTCTATATATTGGCGTTTGTTGGCAAATGCCATCAGACAGAACATAATATTCTGTGTGTATGAAGAAGACAAGCATTCCATCTTTTCAGTGTGTGCCACACAGTAAAGCAAAGGCATGCTTTAAAAAAACTATCATCTGGGTAATCTAGAAATTGGAAAGTATGCCGAAGTGAGTTTGGGAAATAAGTAAAACATATTTTTATGCAAATCTACTTTTATCACTGGGTAGTGTAGTATAAACGACACGATACTTCAGAGGATGAGGAAAATAAGCCATATGGTTGCACTTTTCCATGCTTCCTTTATATCACACTTCAATTTTACGTAATGGCAATGATAAAGAGTGGAATTTTTACTAGCACAATGTCACACTCGCACTGCTCCTGTCACTCTAGCGGGAGTTTAGCTGGATTAGAATATGTACACATGGGAGAGAAAGGAGATATTAGCCAGAGGCATTTTCGAAGAAACTTTGGATACATAACTCAACAACTTCCAACAGTTCCAATTCCTGAAAATCTTGCAAAGCTGAGGAGGAAAGTCGAGCCACTTAAGAAGATTACATACTATGATAAAACAGGAAGCAAAACAAAAATGTCACACTCGCACTGCTCCTGTCACTCTAGCGGGAGTTTAGCTGGATTAGAATATGTACACATGGGAGAGAAAGGAGATATTAGCCAGAGGCATTTTCGAAGAAACATTGGATACATAACTCAACAACTTCCAACAGTTCCAATTCCTGAAAATCTTGCAAAGCTAAGGAGGAAAGTCGAGCCACTTAGGAAGATTACATACTATGATAAAACAGGAAGCAAAACAAGAAAGAGGCTTACACACGATGACAATTATCAGCATATTATTCATGTTATCGTGGCGTCTTCATGCATAGAAGTGAGTTTTGTTGGAAGGACAAATGCATACATATGAACATATGCAGTGCAGTGTATGAAATCATTTGGAACATTTAGGCATGTATTTTAGTAGATTCCATTGAGTCACAAGTCACAATGAGTAAACGAATTTTCTACCGGAAAATAAATGAAAAATGATTTCGTACTAGAACTGACTGAGACACACCTACACTACAAAATTTTACGCTTCAACTGATTTTCATTTGGAAAATTTGATGTCTGGATATGCTGAACTTTTATCCTGGATCCCGTCAACAGTCAACAACACACGGTATGGTATTTTGGGAGGAAACTTATTACGCTAACGATGTTACATAGGTAAGTTTGCGTATTCGAACCTTTTCCAAATAACCTTTCAATCCGTCGCTTCAACTATTCTACGACGCACTCGTACATCTGGAGACAGGTTCAACGAAAATGAGAAATAACTTTGAGTCCGTACACATGGTGCGAGTGATTGCGTGGTGGTTTCATTTCATCCTGGAATGCGTCCTGTTTACGTAAATGCAATAAGGCTAGGTTGATATAAGTGAATGTTTCGTAAGAACCTTCCCTTTATTTTCTTGGAGGCATTCAGCTTTGGAATTATTAAATAATTAGGAATTGAAAGTATACATGACTCAGAGTTTGTAATGTTGTTCTCCAATATTGATACCAGTTTCGGTTTTCTTTTCTACTCTGAAGTAGCTACCCGCCCTGCTTTGTGTTTACAATCGAGAGTTGGGATTTTATCCAGAACTTTAGCGTTTTAAAAGAAAGCTCTTTTGGTTTTGTGTACCTGGTCAAATAAACGGAGCATGTGAAAATGCTTTTAAAATATTCATTATTCACAACCTTCGTGATTCCTAGTTGGAATTCATACATTTTCCCCATGCGTATCCTTGAGTTTAGTTCCACGCATGTAATGTGCTGTACACTTCAAGCACACATAAATAATACAAACGCTCTGGCCGATTTTTACGCTTTACATGCCTTAGCGGCTTCACATGAGTGTTTTTTCTCGATATTCCCATGAAACTGTAATTTATATGACACAGGCCGTAGCATATTTACATGCCACTCTGCCTTCATAAAACAAACGTTTAGAAAATCCTTTCTATACCAACACTGCATTGGCATATTGCATGCCAATTGAAACTCACTCTCACTCAAAAGTTTGAAAAAGCATCCAAAGCCAATTGAAATTAAGCCCGACGTTTACAGCCCCATGAATGTTATGATTTTTTAAAAATATTTTTAAGCACTTTATATGTTATCTTCCCATCTAATTTTATTTAAAGATGCTACCACTTACCTCATAATGTCGTGTTCTCATAGACTCACTATTCCTGTCATTTTGACCTGCACCTGGTCTACCGCGATGAGATGTGCTTGAGCTTTGTGAAGTCCGCCTGCGAGCCGGTGAGCCAGTGAACATCATCTTGCAAGAAACTATCTGGTTTTCAGGTTTATAACCACTTCTATTATACCATCAAATATGGTAGTTATTACAGTATTTACAAAAAATCACAGCACGGTGGTGACACGCAACTTGGTAAAATAGTTAAACACGTGAAATCGCTAAACAGCGATCAATAATATTAGCAGAAGAAGATACGACATAACAGGATATTCAGGATATCGTTTTGCATGATTGAGGAATTTTGAAAAAGTAGTAATGATTCCGCAGCTATTTTCGTTTTGTACTTTTTTCTGCATCAAGAATGATTCGCAGTCAAGAATAACGCTAATTGTAGGAAACACATAAATTTGAACCTTCATGATGACAATTACAGCAAAGTCTTACATTTAAATACATAATAGTATACAACAATATCAGAAACAAAGAAATAATAAAAATACTGATTTATCAAACCCAATGTATGGCCATATCATTGAACGGAAAGAAAAGCAAAGTCATTTCACACAAACCGAATTTTTTGTTGTAGTGGAATATACAGTGCACAGAAAGACGTATATATATATTGAATACATGAAAAAAAAGTCTTACAAACTAAACTTTCTCCCTACCCTCCTGCTACAATATAACACAAATAAGTTCGTAATGAGGAAAGAAAAAATCACATTTTTGGTATAAGCACAAGCAGCTGTATACAGCTACCGTATTTATCAGCAGCAGTGTTGTTGCTTATAACTTTCTTTACTTTTTTCTTTGGAGCACACAGCGTTTTAGCGTTAGCACATTTCTATACGTCTTGATATCACAAAAACATTTGAGTGTTCCACGCCTATTGTGTCCTCCGGCCTTCACGACACTCTCAGCCTGTTTCTGTGATTTTCTTCAAACTACTGGAGAATGACTAAAGAGATGCCCCAATATTGCGTGAATGTCAACTAGTTACGCTCCCATTCATTGAAAATTGCATTATTTACGCGAAGCGTGGCCGTTGCGACATGTGCTTGCAAGCGAATGCAATGAGGGCAAAATGTCTGCAATCTATTCCATAAATTCTATTTGACAGGAAAAATCCAATAAACGATTCTAAATCTGAAGTTCTAATTTCTTTCTCTTTTGAAGATTAAAGAAATGTCTTCCCTTTATTGATTTACTCGTGTGAATCTTGTTCTCCTATTGTCTTGTGTTGACAACTGTGTTCGTGTGTAAGGACGACGCTTGTCACATTGTCACATTTCCTTTCTTGAGAATTTATACTGTAATTGTAAATTGATGAAGGGAGCAAATAATAAATCGAATCCTTCGGAATCTTTTTCTAGACGTGTCTTCCAATTGAGTGACACATTCTGATGGAAATCATTAACGAGCAATTTCAAAATTGGACGAAACCAATTATTATACGTAACTGGCTCACTCTTCACACATTCACAGAATTATTTAGAAAATAATATAAGCTGCTTTAAATATAAGGAGGGGCTATTTTGAAAAGTTCCAAGGGTACTGAGAAATACATATATACGAGTAGATGAGAAAAAGCTTCAAATTTACAGGTGAACTGGGAAAGGGAAACCACACCGACTAGTTACATTGTCGTCCACGACACTCCAAGTTGGCAATCTTTCTGACAAACACTTTGGATGATACCGCAGGAGCGAAACCTTAAATCGCTGGGAGCAAAATTCTTACAGCGTTCCCCACAATTTAACCACCGGACCACACTTCCAGTAGACCAGACAAACGACATTTTACAATCTCCTGATGCTGTCACATCACACGGGCATATCTCACCGGTGCAAATGTCGACGTCACTGAAAATCCATTGGAATACTTTCATTTTTACTGTGGCACGAATATAAATGAATCATGATTTACAGGAACTAGGAACTTCCATTGTTTCAAGTTCGCTAAATATATTTCGTAAGCAAAATCTAATCAATAATCCTCGGATATTCTTATCTTATCAGAAATGTTCCCTGATGACCCTATCTAACGAGTCACTGAGGGTAAAGATCATTTACGGTCGGTCAACAATTCCCATGTTGTTAATTAGCACTTGATGAACCTAATTGACCCACTAATTTGTCCGCACATGCCACTTCACTTCATCAAATATCTCTCCCACACAACCAGATTTTTTTTCGCAACTTCTCAGTCTGCATACCAGCGCACGTACCTTCTCCAATTTTCAGCTTATATCCCACGACATTTTGAACCACTTATGATCTCATGATTTACGTAATAAATAAATTCCACGGTGCTACCTACCACCACTCAACTACTCACTCAGATTTCAACAACGAACAACAGAAGCGGTTTTACAAGGAAGGTAATCAATTTTGCTGTTTTTTCGTTTGATTAACTGTTCACCATATAGTACGTATACGAGTTACGAGTACTCTATGTGTGAATCTCGCTCCTGCTGACGAGGTTGATTATTGTGGCGATGTGATTGTGATCCACAGCATTAATGGTTTAAAGTGGAGAGAAACTGAAATGCACCCAGCGGTATCCTTAGTCTTCCTTCCTTTGGCTAATGTGTAAGTAGGGATTTCAATGTGAAAATAAGTTTTTTTTTTGAATCACCGAGAAAAAAGTTACTGTGAACACACACGTAGTAAGAGTTGTATCGTAGTGTGATATTATTTTTATTAGGACTACTCTCTAATGTTGTGCGGTTCCCATTATAGTTTTTACAGTACAGACATGATTTTCGACTTATTTTGGCACACGGCTAAGTTGAGTAATGTGCAGTAGCAATGTGAAAGGCGATCGAGGAGCAGGGTATACTCTGCTCTTCCGCAAGGTAATGAAGAGAGAAAAGGGGCAACTAGTAAAACCCAATCAGTATCGTCATGAAAGCACTTAATAGCAGCATTTCCACAACAGTTTGTATTGTACAGATAGCATATTTGTGTTAAGCCATGCTTCATGTGTGGATACGGACGTAGACAGGGAAGAAACGGAGTAAAAAAATGCACCACTTGCTTTAAGTAACCTAATATATGGCACGGCAGTAGGAGTCGTCACTCAGAAAAAGTTTTAAGCTGCTCATTGCTTATCATATCGTCACGATGATGAAGTTTTTCACAAACTCAACAGGGCTTCGGAGCTCTCCGGTGAGACGGGTGCTTCATGTCATTCTCAAAACTATTGGGAACACGGATACAGGAAAATTGTGTGTCGTTTAACAGTTTGGTGACTCAAGTCAAAATGCTTTTCTCCTGCTCGATACTAATCGTAGTAAACGAAGTAGAGTGCGTTCTTTTTGCTCGTGGACTCAAATCCTATTCATTAGGAGCAACGGATAAAGGATATATAATAGAGTTTCACATCCACATTTCTCTTTACTGGTTTTTTATATCGCACATGTACTTATTCTTCAAAAGTGTTGGGCAAAATGCTTATGCATGCAGTGCTGATCCGCCCAACTGTGTCTTTTCTAAGCAGCCAGATTAATAAAACGGAGTTTGTAAATTTTTTATTGTAAGTAGTTTCGATTCCACATGAAAGGAAATGATAGGGAGATATCTATATTAGTTATCTATATGTAGATAGGATCCGGATAGATATTGCATTTTCTCCTATGGAAAATACATATTTGAAATACCTACCATTTGAATTGAGATTGAACGCTTTTTCTATTCACATACACCTAATATGTTTTTACGCTTTTACAACTCTTACTCTCGTGAGAGGATTTTTTGTTTATATTGAAAATGAGTGCATAAACTGCGGTTTAATGCGTTATACAGGTCTGGATGGTTTTGTTTATTTACTTTAGTATTTGGCTTGAGAGGAACGTGAGTGTGTTTTTGAACCAAGAGGTAGTCACATGAATAGCTCTTAGTCTTAATTTGGGAATTTTTATGGCAAAGTTTGGATTCGATCTTAGATCGAAAATTTTATTAGCATTTAAAATTTACTTTTAACAATATTTCCATCTTACTAACGAATGTCAATAAGGAAGGTTCTCATTTCTCTCGCTCATTCTTATTTTGGTGGCAATCAGTAGGTTCTCTCGTTTCGTCCGATTGACGTCAACGTCAGTGTCACTACACAATGAATCCAAAGAAGGCTTGGACTGGTGCATAAACTCTTTTAGACACGAGATTTTGTCCCATATGAACTACTAGGTTGCCTGAAAGAAAATGCATTGGATGAGATAAGCATTCGTGATTTCATTCATAAAGTTTAGAGCTGGATAGGATTTTCTGAAAAGGCTTACATCATCATTTGCCGGTCGGATATTATATAATATACATGAAGTTGACTATATCCGATCCGTAAGAATGCGCCGAGCGTCTATTCTGAATGTAATACATTATTTCGTTTTCATTAGGAGACTGTTTCGAAATATTACAATTCAAGCATAAGGTAGCTATATAGTTAAAATTATTTTTCCGAAGAGTACAGAGATGTACATGAGGTATGCGAATGCACGACTGTGAGTAACACTACGACTACGACACTTGTTATTTTGCAATTGGGAAGAAAGTTGGGTAAACTATGTATAATGTAATGTGTAACGGATGCTGGCTTGGCGTCAACTGTTCCTCTCATCGTCAGTGTCCTAATAGCATTTAACCTTGTTTCTCTGAAGTCAACAAAAAAATTCAAGATTTTAACAGAGCTTGTTTGTTGTACATATTAATACGAAAAGTTAAAGCACCTTTGGAATTAAGTCACGTCAGTACAACCGGGTTTTGGGGGATCTCCTTGTTGATAAAAAAGCGTGTGATAAGGTAATTTACTTGAAGGAAATTAAGTCAATGGAAAAATCTTTGAGCCATGCAAACAACACGTAAAAGTGCACTGCTCACAGTAATATTTACTTTCAAAAACCAGCATTTTACTAATTTGGTTCCGAAGGTATATGAACACTCAACAGCATAAAGCAGTATAGGATTGAATGGCATTTTATGTATGTACTAACATTTTCGAATAAACATTGCCGTCTTCACGTCATCCTTGTGAATATCCTTGCAAATGCTAAGACTACATTGTAATCTTTCGTGTGTCATTTATTCATTCAGCGAAATCGTGCTAAAACTAAGCAAGAACGTTTTCTATCTACTCCTCAGCACTCCGTCGACAAAACACAATAGGGCATTAATACTGATTTTGATTGGCCTTTTTTATCTTATGCGCTTTCTTCTCTGTCACATTTTTCGGTTGTGAGCGACTGGTAACTGATGAGGAGGAATTATGCAGTCAATTTTGAAAGTATACAGGACACCACTACCACTACAGTTGTCCAACTTGAACAATTATAAAAAACAGATTGCACTCAATGAATGTGCGACAATTTTTCTAAACTGGAACAGCTTGGATTTTGCTTGCTTGAAAGTACATAAACCAGTCATCATCTTGCTTTCATCGGAATTTCGCTGTTTGTGACATACCACTTTGCTACTGCAAACCTCACATTTGCACTACATTTTTGCTGTTGTTTCGTTACACATGTACTTCCCATTCAGTTAAAAGTCTGAGCAAATATTTTTTGAGAGTGTGTCTTTGTTTTGATCAATATAACATTTGCATGATTTCTTCAATCTTATGTGCTTAATTTAATGTAGCACAAACTACTACTGATCGAAATTGTGGCAACTTTGACTCTTTGCCATCAGATTTTTCTTGAAGTTGGATTTGGCTTTGTTGTTGTATAGTCATCATACATACACTCTGACGTGAACCGGGTGCCAAGTGATCTGTAAAATTATATATTTTCTTCAAACAAAATCTACTAAATTACAAAGTCCTCCTATAAACGTCACGCGTATGTCTCTAAAAACTGAATTAATCCTTTGTTTTATGCTATTAAACAAAGGTCAGGTACTTATGCTAATATTGTTATGCAGGTTTTGTCTATCGCATCTACCTCTCTGATCACATGATCAGTTGTCAGGTGCTCCAGTTCCACATTCCAATACATCTAGGTGATGATCATGGAGGACATCGCGTCTTCGTCTGATTTCAAGTGAACAGTATGAATTTAAGCAAATTCCTCAAAAAACCTTGTAAAAGTTCAAACAACAGATCTCATCGTCGCGTCAGTGTAAAAAATAGGAAAGTGTAAAGTAGGAGTAGGAAAGTAGGAAGGAATCCAACTGT
>JAANSN010001658.1:0-31153 GCA_036850665.1 Dicranocentrus wangi
TTTTTTTTAGTTCGGAGCGTAATTGTAAATTCTCCTGAGAGCACATTCCTCCACCGTCAAGCCGAGGCCTAGAACTGTACTGACTTTGATATGGATTTTATCATGCTTCCAAAAAAATGGACATGGAAGCAAGAAGAAGACGGACAGTTGAGTAGCTGGTTATTTCTTGGAATGTGTGTGTGTGTGTGTGTGTGTATGTGCTCTTTTGTGAGAGAAAAAAGCATTCTCTTCTCTCTCTCTTCACCCACATCACTCCCCAGACACAAAAGGTATTTCCTTTCTACCATATTTTTCTCTCTCCCTTCTTCTTCCTCTTCTTCTCTCTCTCTCTCTCTCTGTTTCATGGAAAATGAATAGGGGTTCCAAAGGAGGAAAATATTTTTTGGCTACCTCTCATTCCCTTATTTTCCAGGCATTTTCCGCCGCTTTTCACTTTATATATATATAGATAAATATATATGGACGCGCAGAGTGGAAATCTTGGAGAAATGAAATGCCTCTAAGGTCATCCTTTGTTTAAGTCTTACGCAGCAGGCAGGAGAGGAGCCATTTTAACAGGTATTTACGTCCAACTTGGCATTCGTTTCTCTTTTCTTATGTGCCCCTGGTTAGTCCGTTATGCTCCCCTATGCATGAGCAAAATGGGATGTGATATTACAAGCGTAAAATGAATTTAGATACGCAACCCGACGACGACGAGGACGAGAAGGAGGAGAAGCGTACAACCCAGTTTTCCTTGTCAGCCTCGCTCCCTGCCGTCGTAGAAGAGGAGATTCACAATAGACGCATATTATATTTTTTTACAAAAATATTCTTGTGTGTACCGCCGCAGCGTAGGATCGCATCGCCGGCCTTATTGGCATATCACCGGCTGAGCTGTTGGTGTCCGTTTTGGAAAAAAAGTTGGGATAGAGTGTTAGAGTGAGATCGTCGTTGAGCTGCTTGGTTGTCTTGTGTCGGTGGTATGTATATATATATATGCTGGGATGACGCCGACTAACTACCATTAGTAGAGCCATTACATAAAACTTAACACACATTTGAGTATGCATGTAACGACATTTTAGAATACAGTTAAGGAGCCAAGAGACAGTGCGCCACACACTCTCTCTCCCTCTCTCTCTGAGAAGAAAAAAAACTCATTCTCGCAGCAGCAGCCAGAGAGCCAGCCCCGAAGCATGCCACTATAAAAATGGGAGGAAAGCGACTAACCTTATAATGTCCCTTTGTAGTTTCCTCTCTTACATTACAAGTCATTCCGGGATGGAATAAACTGGTTTGAGAGCACCGAGCTGAGACGAAAATCTACAGAGTAAAAACAATTTAGAACCTTTTCTGTTTTCCTCTCTCTCTCTCTCCTCATCGTCATATCGTCCTTCTCTTCCTCCTCATCCTCACCACCCCGCCACCACCACCACCACCAACTCTTTTACTGATATATTCTCCTTCCTATTCTTCTTTTTGGCCATGTGGCCCCACCGAATACTCTGCTAACGAGCAAGGGCCAGGAAGGAAAAGAAAAGAAAACAGGAACTTGTAAGTGTGCTCTGAGAGAGGGAGAGAGAGATGATGCTCAGGATTCCTTCTTTATTTTTACCTTACTCGAATAGTACAAAAAAAGCTTGGGAGCTCTCCATTACTATTGCAAGTTTGTCGTCGTCGTCTCCACCTCAACATGTTTTGCAAGAGGTCTTCCTGACTCACCCAGAATACAATGGGTTTGCAACAACCTCCTCCTCCTCCAAAAAAACTGCAGTGTTGAGCCGAGGAGACAATAATAAACAAGTTGGGAATCGTTTTCTCTTTCAAAGATTAGAAGATAAAAAAAACTGAGCTACATTTTCCCATCTACCTGGCTCTTCTTCTTCTTCGTCGTCGTCTTAGCTTGCAGCTTAACTAAGATTGAAAGCCGAGTCGGCTAGATTTTTCCTCGGAGGAGACAAGAGAAAAATGAAATGGGTGAATGTAGCAAAGGGAAAAGTAGTATAAGCTGCTCAAGCCGAAGCTGATCGGATCTGCCGCGACGCCGTGTTATAATGACTAGCTTTTATATATAGGTATATCGACTGAATGAGAGAGAGACTGGATCCAACATGGATCCGCTTTACAACACATCATCGTCGTCGTCGTTTAGCTGGTGTGATGCAACCGCCATCACCTTCCTTCAAAAATAAAACATCAAAAAAGTAAGAAGAGGAAGAAAAGGCTTGTTCATGCACTTGAGCAGCAGACGACGAGGACGACGACGACGACAACTAGAACGAATATGCATCCTATGGCGGTTATTATAAGGCTTCAAGATAACATTTACTCTCGGCACTTTACTCCTCGTCAATGACGCTCTTGTTTCCCTACACTCACTCACTCACTCATTGTCAATCCTCCTTCCTATTAAACTGACAAAGAAGGAATGTTGTCTCCGGTGGAGGAATGCTTTTATTTCCATGCTAGCAAGTATTCCATACGTATAGAGTGAGAGAGAGAGAGAAAAAAATACTTCTTTTCTCCAGGGTTTCACCCGACGACCACTCCGCGGGCAGCAGGTATCTTGACTTGGAAATCCTACTGTCCATTGATGCACACTCAACCGGGAGAAGAGCACAAAAAACGAGAGAGAGAGAGAGAGAAAAGAAGGCGCTAATATGGCAACTCAACCGACCATAGTCATCATCATCATCATCAGCCCGCTTTGCTTACTTTCTCAGCTTTCAGCCATTCCACCCTTGTCAACCCACGACCATTTTACTTTTTTTTTTGCAAAAAAGGCAAATCTGCAAGGAGAAAGGCAATATATGAACAGAGAGAGAAGGGGGACAAGTTAAAGTGGGGGGACCAAGTGGCAGAACATGGCATGATGGCAGTCGAGGCAATCAACTCGGGTTTAATAGCTTACCGGAGAGAGTAGAGAACTTTCTTTTTTTATGTATGCATGGGGAAAGCCGGGCAGCAGCGACCAGGGAGAAGAAGAAGAAGAAAAAAAAAATTGCCACACCGGAGCTTTCTTCTTTCTTTCCTTCTTTTTTTTATATCTTCTTGTGTAGCCAGGAATAAAGTTGGATTTCCCTGTAATAACCCTATTAAAGTCGGAATATGGGTTTCTTTATTTCTCAATAAATGTAATGTAATACACGCATATATTTCCTGGATATTCATTAAATTTAATTTCAAGTGGAGGGGATTGGCGGAGGAAAATTAAAAAAACGAGGAAGAAGAAGATGGCGAAGAGGAAGAAAATGGGAAAGAGTTAGCTCTGGATTTCTTCTTCTTTTTTGGAGGAATGCGAACTTTTTTTTGTTCTTTTCTTTTTGGATCCTTTTCACAAAAGGAGCAGGACGACGACACGAAATACGTAGTACACCACATATTTCTGATTTATCCAGCGGAAAAAAGTTTTTTTCTTTCCCCGGTGGAGAAATGTGCTCGACCCTTTTAGGTCACTGTGAAATCAGAGTAAACACACTCGACATAAATATCCTGGGAACGGACGGTTTTATTGGCTAAAGACAAGAGGAAAGGAAATGTAGGTCAACCTCAATGTTGTGAACCTTGTAAAGTTGGGACTCTCTGGTTTCCTCCTTCCCTCACGCCCTCCCTCCCGCTTCTCCTTCTTCTTCCCCGAGATGAATTAGACAGCCCATCAAAAATCCATTGAGAATTGGGCAACGGGTATAATGCTGTCTCCCTGCCTCCCTCCCTCCTTGTGTGCAACCCTGGATGGAATGGAACACACTTGAACTTGATGCAAACCCGGGATTGCCCCTCCAGCAAAACCAAGTGAAAATATGTATTAATTTATTCTCGAAAATGGTTTCATCCTGCTGGAGCTGGAGAGCTGCTGCGACGAGGACTCTTGGAGGAAATCTTTGAGACGCACCCGGAGGAGCAACTTTTCCAACAATGTGTAACTTTTCTCCTCAAATCTTCACTTGACAAAAAAAAACTAGCGACGAGGATGACGACAACGGTGGCGATGGCGGTGGCATGGCGAGTGTAATACGGGCAAGTTAATAATGTAGCAGAGCACGTAGGCCGAAATGGCTGTCTAGTTAGCCGGGCTTTAAAGAGGGAAGAAGCGAGAGAGAGTAGACTAGACTGTCTTTTTGGTAAAATTGGTTGGTTAAAAATTGACTGGGTTAGCTTCGGCATGAAAACGACGTGCCCTCTCTTGCATGGGCATAATTACTCAGGATCAGATGAAGCTGCAAAAAAACTGAAAGGATGGTTCTTCCACCATGGAATTTTATTTTCCCCTTGAACATTTTTTTCTCTCTTCTCTTCACCTCCTCTCGTCTACTATGAAGACTCTCTCTGGCTCTCTCTCTCTCTCTCGCTCCTACTTTCCATCTCACTCTCTCTGCACTCAACCCATTTTCCTTGGGTGGAGGGAGGAAAAACCCGTAGTTAGTTGCCAAACAACAGATCATCAGTTCTTGTTTGTTCATGGAGGCAGTAGCATCACGCTGAGCCTCTACTTGAGCACAAATAGGCGAAATAAATGAAGAATTACGAACTAGGATTAAACATGACCTGACAGGAGTATATTATGTTAAAGCACGCCACTATGTTTTATGCATGTTATACTAGGCTTCCTCACTCTCTCTCTCTCTCTCTGCGCTCCACTTTCCCCCTCTCTCGTCGCTCCCCATTCCCCGTTTTCTCCTCCGCTCATTTTCTATACACTATTTCCCTCTGTGTTTTTCATCTCCTTGTCGAATAAATCCATTAACATATAGCCTTCCTCTTTTTTACGTAACCCCCCCTCCCACATCCACCCGAAATTTTAGTTTTACCTCCATCTACAATAGAAAGGAGGAGGAGGAGGCGGAGGAGGAAAAAAATATGTACACACATATATATATATATATACGTTTATATATGAATATATCGGTTTTAGAGTAAAGCAGGGGCCAAAGAGCTCGGAACGACGCCAGCCTTTGAAAATGGAGGAGCCGCCGACTGGAGGAGGAAGGAGGGAGAGAGAGAGAGAGTGAGGATGCATTGCAATAATGATAGTTTGACTTTGTTGAGAAAATGAGAGAGTCCAGTCACTCTCCTCAGAACAGTTTACTTTTCCCCGACTGCCGACTACTCCACCACCACCACCAACTCATCTCCACACACTCCTCCGGTCTTTCTCTCTCTCTCTCTCTCTCCACTTTGACTCCAAATTAGAGTCCATAGGAAGCCGGGGAGCAGGAGGAAACTCTGTACACAAGTTCTCCTCACCGCTGCTGCTGCTCCTTCTTTTGAGAACGAAAACCAATGTTTTACACTTACCACCAGAGCCTTGTTGGTTGTTGGACCGCTACTTTCTACCACCGCAACGCAACGGCGGCGGCAACTTGCGAGCAGAAAATAACAACGGCACACGGCGGCACGAGTGTCTATGTCTATGTGTCTATGTTTGTGCAAGACGGCGATCACTGTGATCATCATCACGGTTTACTACTTTTTGCTTAGGTAAGCAAAAGCTGCAAACCAAAGCTACCCAAGGAGACCATTCCATATATCCACGGACTATAATAATAGTTCATAGAAGCGGCGGCGGTGGTCCAAGTCCAAGTCCAACAACCAAACCAAACCAGCCCCATACACTTTTATACTACTACTCCCCAAGTTACTTAACTTTCCTATTAGTTATGTAATATAGAGTCGGTAGCTGGGTCGCCGCTCCGCTCCCCAGCTTCCCCCAGAAATGTACATAGATCATGAAACAAGGCACTTGATACATTTCTCACGTCCTCTGCATTTGGCGAGTCAGCCCACTTCCAATGCATACATATGTGCCGGCAAAAGGCAGAGAGAACGGAGGAACGAAAGGAGAAGAAAAAAAAGAGAGAGAAAGAGGAAACAGCAGTTTCGTGTCTCCTCTATTTTTTCCCCTCTTCTCACTCTCTCCCTCTTCATCTCTCTCTCTCTCTCCTTTTTTCCCGATGAGGAAGACAAAAAACAGAGAGAGAGAGAGCACTTCTTCTTGTTTTTTTGACGAAGATTATGAGCGGAGAGAGAAAAAAATATATAAAGAGGTGTCGTCCTTTCTTTCTGAGGATTCGGGTTCGAAGAGAGAAAAATATATAAAATGGAAAAAAAGAGCAGCCAGACTTGCTTTTTCTCACAATGAATCATTGAAAACGGAAGAAAAAAGAAAAAAGAGAAAAAATTCTATTTATAGAGATACAGGATGGATGGATGGATGGGTAGTTGAGGAGGAGGAGGAGGAGGAGAAGAAGAAGTATATAAATGTATCAACAGCGTCTCACTTTTTTGGAGTGAACCAACAACACTCGTTCCAACACCACAGTCCCTGCATCAGGAGGGAGAAGTGGGTGCAAGTTATTTTTTTCCCTTTTCCCTCTCTCTCCCTGTTTATAAGTATAATGACGCACAAACCCATCATTAGAGGGGTAGTCATCATTAAGGATCGTCTCGTCGTCGTGATGATGGAGAGAGTCGAGTGGAGCAGGGGCCCACCACTTCAACGGGAAAAAATCCTTGTGAGAAGGAAAGAAGTGGTGGTGGTGGAGGTGGTGATATATACGCCAGGAAAAAGTTTTTCTCCTACAATATCACCCTCCCTCTCATTCATTGCCGGCTTTAAATCTTAAGCCAATTAAAAAAACGGGCCTCCTTCCCGAAATGGAAAAAGGGGAATTAGAGATTTTGCTCAAGTTGCCAGGGTAATTAGGAAATAATAGAGTCCATAATTATGAAATGGTATACCTCAGCCTAATATGGATGATGATGATGATGCGTCCAAGAAGAGAAGGGACAACCAGAGAAGCAAAGCAACCAAATCCTCAGACATTCATAACCAGAAAAGCGTTGCACTTTTTTTGTATCCCATAATTCCACAGCTAATATGTTGGGAGTGGAGGAGGGGGAAAAAGAAGCACCACCACTTTTGCCATGGTTCCAAGTCGACAAGTTTCATGGTCGACTGGAATGGAAACAGGGCCTTCCGTTTGGTTTTGCCTTTCAAAAATCTTCTTCTCGAGAGAGACTTTTGTGGTCTCTTTTAGCGTACACTCATTCACTCAGTTCAGCAGTTAGTCGCTCGGCTCATCAAATCATTATTCCTTGCCGCTAGTTGCACCGACCGACCGTTGTTGAATGTGGAAAAGATGAGGCTGCAGTTGCAGTAAGTAGTACATAGTAGTACATAGTAGTAGTGGACATTAAAATTGAGGAAACTCATTTTAGTATATCATTCCCGGTCGCGGCCCCTTTGTTACATTTTTTTATACAGTTTTGGCAAAATCCAGCCACACACAGTTACACAAACATAATCAGCAGCGGAATGGAGTGACTTGAATATAATATTATCTTATTGTTTATGGGAAGGAAATGTGCTGCAGTGGCGGCGGTTGTCGTGGTGGTATGGTGGTGCTAAAATGTTAGCTACTTTTTAAATGAGCATATAATATTATGATATCTCAACCAGTTTCAGAAGAAAATATATAAAATACTACTTTACTCCTCGCCGCCGTTCCAGTTTCTTTACACTTTCTCGAAAGAGAGAGAGAGAGAGAGAGAGAGGCAACAGCCAAGCATGAAATGAGAGGAGGAGGCGGAGGAGGATATTATGACATCATGGACAAAGTCATTCTGGGCTTTGAGCTTCCAGCGGTATACATAGTAGCATTGCATCGCCATCCCTAAAAAAAGATTACACTCACTTGAGATATTTCTCTCCAAACCAGTGTGTTTCCTTTTGCGGAGCAAAAGTGTTTTCTTGCGGAAGTCGTCGCGGCGTGATTCACAATGAAACTCAATTGTTCTACTTAGTCAACAAGTACGGCGGTACAAGGGCGAAAGTACAAGGCAGCCAGGAGAATCAGAGAGAGAGAGAAAGAGGAAGGAAAGAGAGGCTCTTCTGATCTATAAAACAGTGCAAGTTGAGAGTTTGCCGATGGATGAAAGGGATGAAAGTAAGTGGTGGCTTGGTGATGGTGGTGGTGGTGGTAGAGGTTGGAGGAGGCAAAGGGAGACAAGGGAGTATATATGAAATGAACCCAGTTTTGTTTGTTCATTTCGCTTTGGTTCTAGTCGTCTAGTTACGCGTGTCTGGGCGAACTTATTGGTTGGGAGTTGGGACCCCCGTTCTCCGTTTAGTGCAATAAAGAAGAGCCGACAGTGCAACAAGGCTTGTAAGAGCAAAATAATAATAATAATAATAGTGCATTTGATCATTACGCCGGAAATTTGTGATTGCGATGATGATGACGGGATGGATGGTGGTTCTCTGGGTAACAAAACCGCTTTGTGCATCCATTCCATTTTGTGCTGCTCCCAATATACACATATTGCGATATATTTTTATTACTCCTCATTTCGTGGGGGTTAGGAGGAGGAGGCGGCGGCGAGAGCGGAGGGTTCAGAGGGAGGTATGGATTTCTAAAAAACATTTCGGATTTCGGGCTCTGTGACATGAATGAAATGAAATGAAATGCAAGACTTGTTTCAGGGAATCACAGCTGCAGTAGCAGTCAGTGGAAAAAATTTTTTTTTTTCGGCTTTCCCCTTTCCCTTCGCCTCTCAATGCTCCAGCCAGCCAGCCAGACTCTGGTTATCTATTCCACAGGCTCATTTAACGAGTATGCAAGACTTGCGAGAATATCAAATTAGCACCACCACCACATCACCACCACTGCCACCATCACCACCACCACCACCACGCACACAATATCACAACTGCCACATGTTCACGCTCCCCTGCGCCTCTTATTAGCTTTGGCATCTGCTTTATGTGTTGATGTTCGGTTGGGTGTAAAAAAAGTGTCCATCACGAGACAGAAATAATGTTGATTACGTGGAAAACGGAAATGACTAGAGGGAGAAAAAAGCAAAGCAAACTAGGATATTTGAGAGGGACGCGACGGCGAGTCACAAGTTTTTTTTTGTAGACTGGGTCTCTTTCATCCAGGAAAAATGATACAAATTATTGTCGGAAGGATATACATAAAATATACACAACTCCAAGCTGAATAATTTTTGTTCTTTTTTTGACAAACTAACTTTTTTTTATTCTTCTTTCCTAGAACTCACTCATTTGGAGTGTCATTTGTCCCCGTTTCGAAGAACTGTTAAGACGGACGAGCTGCCATCAGCTCATATATTATAACACTACTTGATTTCACATTCCCGATGTATCATTTTACCTCATTTTCGTAATAGCTTCGGAGTAGTGGCATCATGATGGCATGGCAGCAGAGCAGCAACTAAATGTGTCTCTCTGTTTTTTGAGAGCAACTAAGCCGGCTGTACAGAGAGATTTCCTGGGAAAAGGCGCCCAACTCTGTTTGTCTCTCTCTCTCTCTCTTCATGTTTGCTTCCATAAAGGGATTTCAATTGTGCCAGAAAAGATACGTATCAAAAAATTCCAAGCATTTTCTTTGAAGTCTTTTCTCTCTCTCTCTCTCTCTCTCTCTCTCTCTCTCTCTCTCTCTCTCTCTCTCTCTCTCTCTATTCTCTCTCTCTCTCTCTCTCTCTCTCTCTCTCTCTCTCTCTCTCTCTCTCTCTCTTTCCCAGAGCCCCACCATTTTGCAAAAGGATTTCCAACAAATTTCTGGAATCTTTCCACCAACCCGTGTAATACCCAAACTGAGCTGCCAGCGGCCCCACACTGCTTCACTCACATCCATATATATAATATCCCATCCAACAACATGCAGATCTACCCAAGTCCTTCCATCTCTACGAACGGCCAAATCCTCAAATCCTTCCAGAAGAATATTATTTATGAATAGTGATTCTAATGAATCAAAATAAATTAATTAGATGAATTAAGGGTATCACACCACACTTTTGACTAGTCTATACAAACTCCAAACTCTGCGCTCTCATCGTCGTCTCACACAATTTCCCGTACCCTTATATTTTTTTTCATATGCCAGCCATTTAAATGGTGTTACTCGTGTTGCTTTTGCCAATTAGAAGACATGATTCTCTCAAAATGCCGTTGCATGAACTCTGGGTTTCTTGCGCTCTTGAACCCTGTCTAACCAAGGATTAAACTTCGGAGAGAGCGAAAAAAATAAAATCCGAAACAAAAATCAAACAACTCTCTCTCTCTCTCTCGAGCATCAACCCCTCCCCACTTGTATGCATTCGTTTTATTTTTTCGAACCAAAATGTTAAAAATCCAAGCCTTTTTTCGTTCAATTCCACGACGGGTTCCCACTTGAGAAAAAAAATATGCTTGACAGTTGAAAACTGCTTACATAGCTACCAAAGAATAACACTATTTTTTTCTACCGCTTGTTTTGATACAGCATCAGGAGCAATGCAGCCCAGGAAGCAAAACGAGAGGAACATCAAGGAGCAAGTCAAGGATTGAGAATATTATTGAAAATAAATAGAGCCATATGGGCACCCCAGCAAAAACGAAAAAAAACTAAGCACACAGGCAAATACTTACTTACTTACTTACACGAATACTTGTTAAAGAAAACACGTGAGATTTTTTCCTCCCATGATTCCATCCAAAACTCTCACTCACTCTGGGTGAAAGTGAAATGTATATATTATTATTATTTTTATTTTTATTTCTACAAAAAAAAATCTTAAACACTTTTTTCCTCCCTATCACAGCCCCAGACTGGGTTGTAAGTCTCGTGTTTTTTGAGAGTGTCAACTTTTTTTTTTTTTACATACTTTGATAGAGATCCCACTATAATTCTTTATTCATCGATAGAGAGAATTTACTTGTAAACATGCATGTTTTTTTTCCTCTCTCCTCTAAAAAAAACCCTCAACTTGGCTCGGCTCCGCGTGTGCTTTCCCTCCGACTCTCTCTCTCTCACTCACTCGCTCAGTCCACAAAATCCTGGGACTATTTTCTTGTTATTTTTTTATTTTATTTTTAGTTTTTTTTCTTCTCTCCATTTCTCCCCAAACCCTACGCCGCACTCGAGAGCAGCAGGAGCAGGAGCAGCAGCAGCAGCAGCCCTTTTTCTCCTCTCCTTTCCTCCAAAGCCTTTTATTTTCTCCTTACGTCTTGTCATTTGCAGCTGGGAAACTTGGTTGATTTATTGGGTGCCAAAAATTGTTGTTCAATATCTGTTCTATAACTAATTGAAATAACTTTTTCCACTGCTGTGCTGTGTGTGTGTGTACTCTCTGGGACGACCGTCCGTCCGTGTCTCTGAAACCCTCGCAATCTTGTGCAAACACGGGTGAGCAGACGCAAAATGGGAGCGGTGCAGAGGGAGGGGGGGGGGGACGGAGGAGCACTTTGCTCAGGTAACATAATACCCCGTTCGGATTACCTATTTCCTTTTTTCAAAAACAGGAAGAAGAAGAAGAAGAAGAAGAAAAGAACGAGAGAGAAAAAAAATCTTCCAAAATCCAACTAAAAATATGTTCCAGAGAGTAATATGTTTTTTTTGCGAGGTACGTAAGTATATAGGGCCGTCCCAGCAAGAAATGAGAGCTAATGGCTGAAATCGGCAGATATAAATAGCTTTACAATCAGTTTGACTACACAAAAGAGAGAGAGAGAGAGAGCTCGCTTCTTCAGCCTGCTGCCAGCTGCATTGTCAGCCGGGCCATGGATTGAATGAATGGCACTCTTGGAACACAATGATGATGAGTTTAAACGGGGACTTGGGCTTCCCTTTTGAGTCGAGGTGTTAGCGCAAATCGCCTAAAATGGAGGATGAAATGAAGCGACACGCACACATCATCTAAGGATTTTTTTCTTATGCCTGCTCCCATAGTGATCACCATATTTGCCCAAGACGGACAGAGAAAGAGAGAGAGAGAGAAAAAAAAATCATTGTTTTCTCGTCGAAAAGAAGCCATCCCATTTGTAATCGTTTGAGAGGAGAAAATCGTCTAAAAGCAGCAAAAGAACTCGACTCGTCACAAAAGTACAATAATAATATAAAAAAAGGGTCTTCGGCTTTTCGCCTGAATTGTGTTGGTGGTGGAGGTACGTACATAAATGTATTATATCAGAGAAGGAAAAAGTAGTACGTGTGTCCTTATTTCTCTCTCCACACACACATCGACACATCCACACACACACACACACTTTTCTCCTCTTTCGCAGAGTCCAAGATCATCAAAAACTTTCAAGAATGGCAAACTTGTGGAGACATTGCGACGCGACAACGACGATGATAACTGTGTGGTTCATGGGGGGAAATGTGTGATGTAGTGATGATGCTCTCTTTCTCTCTCTCTCTCTCTCTGTATTTCGTCGGCGGTGGTGGATGTAATGCTATACTTGTTCTCCCAAAGTTTAGCACGACCATTACATGAATCATATAAAAAAAAGTTTGGTTTTTTTTTCATGTGTGCAAACTTTCTCGTCATGTTCAGCTGCGTGGGCATCATCACTTTCCCAATCCGGTACAAGAAGGAATACGATTATGTCGCGAGCTTTCTGGTGACGAGAAGAAAAATATGGTAATGTCTATACTACAACTACTGGTGGTGGTGGTGACTGGCATGGTGGTGGAACAGTTTAGGAGGGACCAACAAAAAGCCACGATTTTTATGACACTGAAAAGACAGGCGATGAAAGAGGGTTGTCAGTCAGAAAACTAGAGGCGTCGTCAACTGAAATACTTATAGTAATACATATGCCGTCGTGGTTGCTGGTAGTAGTAGCCGTACATATGCGAAACATGATTATGCCATCATTTCCATCATTCCATCCTTCCCTTCTCCGAGAAAAAAGAAGAAGAAGAGAGTTGTGTGAACATTCACACACAATTAAATGCTCAACGTTCAAACCATCACAAATTATATACACATTTCAAGAAAGGAGCAAATAGCAGAGCAGAGCATTGATAGTTGAGAGTTGAGTTGAGGTGGTGCATGGTGTTGAGATTTTATATTTTGTGAAACTTGTCCTCTGTCCTCCTCCTCCTCCTCCTCGACTCCCTTTGATATGAGTTGCTGATTATCCTCCTTTTTACTCCGTTCCTCCTTTTCAATGAGGCTGGAGGGGAAAAAAGCAGAGGAGGAGAGGAACCCTAATTTTTTTTATATTTCAGATGAAAAGAAATTGGGAGAAAAAAAAGGATCCAGGAGTTGCTTTTTTTGAAAACCAGGCCCGTAAAAATGTTAAGAGGGATCCCAAAATTTTTCTGCCACCTCATTCTAGTTTTTTCCCTCTCTCTCTTCTCTCCTCAAGTTGGCTTAGAGACGACCATCCCTACTGCTGCCAGTCTACCACCACTCTTCTAAAAACCAAAAGTTGAAGTGGGAAAAGCTGGGAGGCAGGGAAGGGAAATTTTTTCCTCCAAAATTTACAAAAAAAAGTGTGTATATATATATATATTCCGTGTTTTCGTGTCAATGTCATCGTTACCAACGGGTTTTTGCTCTCCCACTCACGCAACATTAAAGGAGGAGCCCACTTGAAGGGAAGGGAAAGCAAAAGTGATGAATAAAAAGAGATAAAAGGAAAATGAAGCTGGAAGATAAAAAAAAAAAGAAAAAGAAGGAAAAGGGAGCAGCAATGCAATGCAATGATGATGGTGTGATGGTGGCAAGAAGAGGGAAGGAACAATCATTTCAACTTATATCATTACGAAAGAAAAAAAAACTTCTTCTTCTTCTTCTTCTCTCCCTTTTTCCCCTTCTTTTCTTCTTTCCAGAGCTCTTTTAAGACCCTACTCCAACTTGTTTTCTACATATCACGCACTTCATAACAGGGAAATTACAAGTTTGCTTGTTTTCCTCTTTTTCCCAATGAGAGCAGCCCATATGTCCGGAAATAATAGAGATGATGGGAGGGAAGTGAAAGGGAAAAAGAAAAATCGAATGACAAATAATGATATATATAATATTTTTCACGGGCTCCTCCGCATATATATATACGTGTGTATATATATATATATATAGAAATTGATATAGATCGAGCCTCCATTTTCAATCACTTACACACAGCCTTCACCCTAAACTACCTTTATTCTGATTGATGGCCAAGGACTTGAAGTGAGCTCGGATGCTGGCTTGTATATGCCAAAAGTGACAGTCAATGATAAAAATCAGAGGAGAAAATAACAGATAGGCAAAAAAAAAGAAGTATTTTTAAACTCAAACTAAATTCCTCTTCACTCCACTCCGCCCCTCCCCCTGAAACTACTACTACTCTTCCAAAGTAATCGTCATTTTTTTCCTCCTTGAGTAAAAGTGACACGGGAGGGGGAAAAATTACGATTTCATATCTGTCACTTGATTTCTCTCCTCTCTCTCTATCTCCTACCTTCACTTTCACTCCAGAGCGTTTTTTTTTGTTTTTGGGCTGGAGTGAGTGGGGGAAAAATGTAGTTGATCGAGATTGCTGACGATGCTTTTCTTTTTCGAAAGATACAGATCCAAAGAGAGTTTTTAGTGTTCCGGGTGAGTTGTTTAGCCACCATCACCAACATCCACCAACACTACCACCACCACCGCCTCTGCTTGGAAACAGAGTTTTTTTTATTACAGTACAACTTTATGCCCATACTTCACAACCCGTTATATTCGCTGCACCTTTTTTTAAATGTCCCATTAGCTGAATATTATCTGATATTTACAGGGATGCTGGAAGCTGCTGGTTTTTCATTGTCAAGGTAGTCAAAAAAAACTCTCAAATGAGGGCCTGGAAGTTATTGTGTTGAAAAAGCAACTGACATGAATGAGTTTATCGGATCTTGTGGAAAAATGTGACATGGTCGGAAGAATGAGATAAAAAAATGTACATTTTTTTTGTTGGAAAATCTTTTTTACGGCTCTCCGTAACACTCCTGCACACGACTTACCCCTTCTTTTTCCCGGAAAAAAGCCGATTGGCTATGAAGCCTATATTAAACGTGTGTAATATGTAAAACGCTGACGACGACGACGATGCTGATGCTGCTGCTTGCTGCTCATATTTTTTTATCCAGATTTATACCAGATCTCGAGGAAAAAATAAAGCATTAAAGGAGTCGAGTCGTCGGAGAGGTTGGAGAAGAAGAAGATCTTATGTATGAGAAATATGATTAGTGATGCGTAGGTCCCAACTCTCAACATCCCTTCCTCTCTCTCTCTCTCTCTCTCTCCAGTTCCACATTTTTTTATATTCTTTTTATACCTTTTCCCTTGCTTGCTTGTGAGGGCGACGGCGGAGACGGAGGCGAGAGAGAGGAGTGGAAGAGAAGAGATGGGGAATCTGAGATGAGATTCGTTCGAGATGGTAATCATAATCATACCGTGATTCTATATATCTCTCTTTCTCTCCCTTTTCCTATCTCTCTCGTCTCGCATATCACACGGCACGCCACTCCGGCCCGGTGTAGTATATCCACATCCACCCGAAAAAAAAGATTATTACCATAGATCCATATTACGTAATCTACATATATTCTCTCTCTCTCGCTCGCTCTCAAGGTATATGATTTCCAGGAGTAACTTTTTTTTCCCGCAGGCAGGCCCCGTCTCGCCGCCGTCTTCTCGTTATCATGAGAATGCTGTGTGCCTCCGGAAAAATTTGATTTTCCGTCTAACCAACCACGCTCCCCTTCTTTCCCCGGCCCATTCTCTCCTTGTTCCACTTAACAAAGCGTTATATGCCCATATGATAATAATGCATGAAATGACGAGTAATTTCACAGATATCCACTCCGACTTTCTCTCTCTCTCTTTCACATTCTTTTTTTATTATTTTTTCTCAGCATTTTTTGAAAGACAAGACAGGAGCTCTCTCCCTTGCTTTGTGACTGCGAAGCTCATATGTTTGTCTTCGCGAGATGATGATGACTATATATTATAACGTTTGCTTTATAAATCCCTTCCTTTTTACATCCCATTTTTAACTACAACTCCCTCCCCCAAGAAAATGAGACATACCTGAGTTCACACTTTATATACATATATATACATACTTTTTTTCATCCCAGAATAACATTTTCTCTTTTTCCTTTTTCTCTGCTACCTGACTTTTTTCCCCAGAGAGCCCGGTTCCACCATCAAATTAGATATTCCAAGAGCGCAAATAAATTATACTGGTATGAATTGGAGGTAGCCAGCCATGATTAAATGATCCGTGGGAGGGATTCATATAAAAAATTATTATTGTTAACCCTGGCAATGATTTCGGTGGGGCTCTGGCTTCGGGACCACGTTGGCGGAAAATGTTTTAGTCTCCCACTTTAAATTATTATTACGAGCGGGATAATGAAGGATTTATAGGATTGGTGGAGATGACACTGGTGAAAATCCAGGTCCCAGCTCGTAACTCTTTATGTACATACATATTTCTCCTCTGAAACCCTACCACAACATATATCCTCCATAATATTATAGGGATAATATGTATTTTTTCTTTTACATCCTCCTACTTATCATCCCGGCCGTCGCGTCGGCTCGCCCATGTCATACATACTTTCACAAAGAAGAATGGTATCAAAATTAAAACGTAATGACTCCCAGTCAGAGTGGGACTTGGAACAGCCCTACCTACCACCACCATCACCATCACCACCATCGTCATCATGTTCCTTTCAGAATTGCCTTTCCAAATTCCATGTCCCACTGGACGAGTTTTTAGGTGGGGATGATGAGAGAGTGTGACAGGAGGCTCTGACGGGGAAATTAAGGGATAATCACATTGGCAGAGACACCTGAGGTTGCTGGCTTTTATAACCCACAGGAATGTGCACACAGGAATCAGTAAAAAGTTTTAATTAAATCCCATGAGAACCACCATGCCACAAGTATTTACGTATTCAACAACAGTTGTCCCAGCATAGCAGTAGCGGGTAGCAGCAGCCGGCCAAGATGTGGAACGCGACCGCCGGGGTTGTAATAATAATATAATACCACCGCACCGCCGTAGCTACTTAGATGTCGTAAAATAAAGGTGTAAAAATTCATTTCAATAATAATATATGTGGAGAACGGACGGGCGGATGAGGGCTCTATACAAAACGCTTTGTCATAATATAATATTATGATTCAATGACGACGTTTCCCCCCTCGGAAAACCACACTGGCATTATATCATTTTTTTCCTTTTGCGTTATTAATTTTTGAAGTATGGAAACATAATTCTGCAGAAAATAAATTGGAAGGAATACCCCACCACCACCACCCAACCCAATCTAAACCCAACATGGAAGACAGAATGAAAGAAAAAATATATAATCTCCGTAGCAACCCCGAATTATTGACTCCGTGTAAAAGTCCCCATAAACCATGATCCATGATGCTCCGGTCTAAAGCGTATAATATAATCCTTCAAGAGAGCCACCAACCTCCTCACCAGCAAGCAACCAAAAAACTAGTTTTCATTTTTTTTTTGAAACTACTTTCCCATCCCAAAGACTAAAACCATTGAATTAATCAAATGCATTAAGTTTCCGGTTCGGTGATTCTTGTAAGAAATTATTTTTAGGATGGGCAAAAAAAACCGGGAGAGGAGCGTCTACAAGAACCTAGCAATATAGCATTATTCGAGTATTTTTTTAAATATTATTTTTTTTTGATAGGAAGGATTCTCTATTCAATGTAATAATAATAATACCACTAGGGAATATGTCAGAGGATGATTTAATAGCGTTTCATGAGACCACAGACTTCACTCCTTTTTTTTTTTAAAAAAAAAGAAGAAGAAAAAGAAGAAAAGCTGGCTCTATTCCTCCAACAGCCCCCAAAATGTCCACAGGATGATTCATAAAATGACAAAGGAGCTGGCATTCTTCATCTTCTCTGGTATGAAAAAAACTGTAATATTAGTAGGGATATGGATCCCTACAAAAGGAACATTTTATTACTTTAGTCTTCTCCTCTCGCCGATGCGATGCTGGATTACACACTCGGCGTATCATTTCTCAGACTATGATTGTTCATCATCTCTCGTGTGCCGCCGCTCAACAAGGAAGGAAAGCAAAAAAAAAACGAAAACTGAGGAGGAAAGAAGAAAAAAAAGTTATATTCTGGAGTAGAGAACAACATAGGGTGGTAGTAGTGGTGGTGGTGGTGGTGTCATAGTGGTGGCTCACTCCATTCCTCTCTCAGAGTTTTGCAACTCTATATAGTATTCTATATTTTCCCTTGCTCATTTCTCCTTGCGGGCAACAAAATGGGGACTACTACCTAAGCCCAAAAAAAAAGTAATTCGTATATAGTTTTTTTTTCTTCTTTCTCTTCTCCTCCTTCTCATCCCGAAACCAAAACTCGCGTTTTCTCCTCCCGTTGCTCTCAACAAGTAACCATTTAATGGGCTGAAATCATATCACAAAAAGGGGAAAAAATTGTGTGCACCGAGGCACAGGCCTGAAAAAAATCCAAAATTCCGTTGTAATAAAACCTGAACGACATGAGTTTCAGCGAAAAATATATATTCAAATTGGTGGTGGTAGCAACTGGAACAAATATAGCTTGTTTGCTTTCCTTCCTCTCTCTCTCTCTGTTAGAAAACGAAAAATCTTGGGAGAAAAAACCCTAGAATTATTATATATATTTTTTTCTTCAAGACGATGGTGGTGGTGACGTTATATTACTTGAGACATTGAATGGAAAAAAATGCATAATAATATTGTGTGTGTGTGGCGAAGAGAAAAAGAAAAGGATTCAGCCAACAACTTGTTCTTCTTGTTCTTTTTGGAAGCATGCATTGCTCTTATTTTTTATTTCTGTTAATGCAAGAAGAACCCGATAGTTACCGACCTGAGAGAACGCTACTACATGTATTTTTTGCTAAGATATTTGAAAAATATGAAAGATTATATTTTACTTTCATTCTGGCTCAGAAAAAAGTAGGAAACGGGGGAGAGGGACGACTAAAAACAGAATCTGTTTTTCTTTAAAAAAAGACGACGTCGACTTTCTCCGCCACCATTGTATTTATAACCTAATGGAAATATGCACAGTTTTTTTACTTTAAGTTTTAACAAGCTCCAGCAAACTAAAAAAAATAAGTATACACAAAAAAAGGTAAGGGAAAAAATAACCCGGGCAAGGGAAACAAACCTCCTCCTCTCCTGTATAATCAAGGACTACACACTGCATATATATATATATATATATATATATAAACAGTCGGCTGTAATAAATCTCGCAAAAATGTAAAGCAATCCCTAGATGCGTGCCAGTGGCATTTGTGGATGGATAGTTCTCCCATTCCACCATTTTCTTCTTTCATTTACCCAAAAACCATGTCCAAAGAGGAGGAGGAGGAGGAAGAAGAAGAAAAAACCATCAGCTCTCCTTTTAATACAACGACAATTGTAATGCGTTTGCAACAACCAACGGCAAGGGGAACGGAACCCTTGAATATCCAAAGTAGTCTCCGGATGTACACTCTCCTCTACTCTGGGGTGGCTTTTGGTTTTTTTTTGTTGCTAGTCTGCAGCTGACATCATGAATCCTGCCTGCCTGCCTCCTGTTGAAGTTCAGGACCGGGCAGGAGAAGAGAGGAGAAACCATAGCAATGAAAATGAAAAAGTTTTTTCCCCTTTTAAAAAGTGACGGTAGATGCATACAGTGAAAGTGAAGAGAAGGAGGAAGAAGAAGAAGAAGAAGAAAAGTTAAATAACCAATTCTGTCCGTCTCTCGTTCGAATTCTCGCTGTGAATGGGTCACTCACCACCATCACACACCATCATCATCACCCACCACCATCATCACTACCACACAAAAAAAAACTTGAGAGAAAAAATAAACTTTCTTTTTTTTTAAAAAAAAAAAGAAAAAAAAGTTATCCCTGGAAAATAAAAAGGTGAGCATGAGGTTGGAGGATGGAGGTGGTAGGTGCACCTGCTGTTCCTGTTGACTGAGCTTCACTAAACGGCAGAACATTACTACTACGAGAGTCAGGGAGGAAAAAAAGTTTTTTTTCTTTTTGAGTTGACAGGAAGCCATTCGGGGAGTAGTAGTAACACCGGGGCACCAATGTCTTAAAAATATGCAAGCCCTTCGCAAGACATTTTTCCTTTCTCCCCTTGTTCCCTCCTCTTCCAAATGGACTAAAAGTTCAATGAAGTGTGCATTACGGGAACACATAAACAGACAGCTTTTTTTCTACTCTCTCTGGAGAGGGAAAAAATGTTATAGGGATAATAGCCTCCTCCTCCTCCTACTCCTACTCTTTAGGATGATGGTTTGGAGGAGGAGGTGGTGGAGGATGGACACTTGACAAAAATAAAATTTGTCAGGTGTTGGATTGAGAAATGGATCGGAGGATCTATTGTGTTGGAGTTAGCTCCACCACCAGTACCAGTTCCACCACCACCAATATATATACCACCAACCATACCAACCCCGTTTCTTTTTCCGAGAAGTGATGTTATCCGGTTTAGGGAGACAATATATATAATGGGGAAGAGGAGCGCACATCAGCAGTCGAGGCTTATAACTGTAAATCCCGAGAATGGGCTCCATTTCCCTGTGTACACACATTTAGAGAACATTACATTAGTTTAATCCGCCCAGTTAGGAAACACATTTTGGCCATAACTCAACTTCGGGAAAATCATAAAAAAGGAGAGGATGTTTAGTGGAGATAGTAGTATAGAGTAGAGTGATGCTACTACTAATATTACTACTACTAATACTTCACTGCCCCTGCCTGCCTGACTGCCACCACGACTTTTATGCACGACGACTCTCTGCATTATCATATGATTTCAGTTGAAGCGTCGGCGGCGGCGGTCAAATGCCATTATGGATATTACTAATGTCAGCCGCCCGCGAGGAGGACCAGCAGTATTATTATTATTACAGTATCATTTGTCCTTGATGCAGTTTAGCAAGATTTATTGTGAATCTGAGCAGGGCACAGTTTGATATCAGGAGTCGATTTAGAGAGACCAAGCAGAGCAGCAGCAGCAGCACCACCACCGAGTACCCAACCAACCCGCCTGGTTATCATGCCCCTCTATTACATATACATATATATATATGGCTGTTACATTTTAGGACATTACAGTTTTACCACTTTTTACTATCCATGTTTTTCTCCAGCCAGTGAAGAGGAGGAGGAGGAGGAAAAGAAGAAGAGAGAGAGAAAAAACCACTCTGTCCTCTGGAGAATAGCATAGTTCCAGTGGATTCTTCATGTGTTGGTGAAACGAGAGTGGTTTTTTTCTCTCCTCTTCTCTTGTTGTGTCTATTTTGCCTTTTTTTTTGCAGAATTTAAGTGAACACACTTCTGTTGCTCCAGTACAGCCCTTGTGTGTGAGGTTGGACCTGCTATCTGGAGAAAAAAAATATATTATGACCAGTGGTGTCCGTTCGTCCATTCGTATTTCAAAAAACAGCTCTAGCTGTTACGAACCGACTTATTATTATTATTATTATTTCCTCAAAGTTGTTGCACGTTGCCCTTGTGCCTAGAATCCATATTATATGCCATAATAAAAATGTATCCGACACTTCCAACATTACCCCACCGCACCACACGCAAAAAAGAAAACACACTTTGGGATGGATAACCCTGTTCCCTCCACCTCCTCCAGTGAAAGTGAAAGAGTGAAAGAGAACCTCAAGAAGACGAAGAAGACTACTATATGTTTTAATTTTTTTTCTTTTCTCCCCTCCTCCAGCTTTCTCTTCTCTCACTCTCAGCAAGAGTGAAAGAGAGAGAGAGAGAGAGAGAGAGAGAGAGAGAATTTTGGGAACTCTTAGCAGCTGACAAACACACTCCCCCGAGATTTTCATTTCACAGGTTTGACAGTGGCTGGGGCTAAAGGGCTTGTGTAGTGGTAAAGTGGATGACGACAAATCATTTTTCCCACATGCCTACATGTTTATTATTACACAAGTATCGAGCAATAAGACTGAAGCCTCCTGCGGAGCTCATACGAGAACGAGAGAGAGAGAGAGAGAGGAAAAAGCAACAGTGGCAACGTCTCAACTTTTCCTACATGCATACATATATTTTTTTCTTCTTTACCACACAAACACACATACACACAGCCAGAGCCTGAGTGTCAGCCTTGGGTGTAATATATTTTTTTGTTGGAATAGGAATACTTCTGGCACACTAAATAGGCATAGGTAGAAAGAGAGAGAGAGAGTTGAACAAAAAAAGGAAAGGAAAAGAGAGCGAGAGAGATTTTTTCTATATATTTTCTCGGCCGGGGAAAGATCAGCCATGCATGGATTTCCCACTCTCTCTCTCTCTCTCTCTGCTCTTCTGGCTGGCATGGTAGACGGGTGATGTTGTTGCTCTTCGCATGAATACATGTTCTTACAAGTTCATGAATACTCAAAATCTCAACTTTCCAATACATTACCAGCCATAAATATAAGCATATATTAGTTGTGATTTGGTTGCTGTTCCTGCTGCTGCTGCTCCTCTGGTTGTGATCGTTCTGTGAAACCGCTGACTCAGCCTGATACTACTACTACTACATACTACCAATACCACCACGATCATCATCATCCTCATACAACTCCTGTTTTTTATCCCATTGTTGTTCCTCTCTTTTGCCGGGTATTTACTCCTCTGCAGTTGTTGTGGTATGCAGAGCTCGTACAACTTGTAATACGCTTGCCTTCTCTCTCTCTCTCTTTCTCTCTCTCTTTTCCCTTCTCAACCAGAGAGTCATCATGATACATGAGTACATAAAGTAAGAGATTCATTCGTTCGTTCCCTTTTGCTCCGCGGAAGGCAGAGCATGGGAGAAAGTAAAGCAGGAGCAGCAGCATAATATATGCAAGGGAACCTCTCTCTCTCTCTCTCCCAACAAAAAGACCATTTGCATTAGTATCCAATTCCAAAAAGCCATCTTTCCTTTTTTCTCTACTCTCCACTTCCCCCGTGTTTGTCTAGAGGGATAGTGTGTCGTACGTTAAGTTCCAGAGAAAAAAAACAGGTTCCAGCAACACAAAAGTTATACACACACACACACATGAACATACACACTAGTTACACAACAACACAAAAGTTGGAAGAGGATGAGAAGGAAAGTGCAGGGGAAAAAACAATTTTTTTCCTCCCGGTTTCTTAACTCATAATATGTAGAATAAACTGGCTTCGAATGGAGTAGGCAAATAAGCAGGAGCCTCCACTTCCTTTTCTCCAGCAGCTTTTGCTTGTGGATGTAGAGAGAGAGGGGGGGGCAGGAGGGGGAGGGAGTAAAACAGGGAAACGACTACTTCTTTACCTTCCGCGACCAGGACCAAAGGAGCACACACACATTTATATTGAATATTATAATTTCTCAGCTGGACTTCCTTCTTCTCCTTCCTTCCTCTGCAGTGACTACGGGCTTTGGGAGGGGTTAGGTTAGCCTTCTTTAAATAAAGAGGTATTTAACACACAATATATAATATAGCCCTGTATATCGGGATATTGAAAGGAGGTCCGGGGGAATTCATCAGACAAGAAAAGATCTAAGTATCTATCTATATTCCCCTCCAAAAAAAGTTTTTTTTTCTTACTTCTTCTTTTAGAAATGCAAATACTCTAAGAGTTTATTCAGCCCAGTAAATTCCCAGTTTTCCGATTGATGTCAGGCTACACTGGTATTGATTTCGTTAACATTTATATATCCCGATAAAATATGGGCTCGGAGAAAGAGAGAGAGGGAGAGCATGACAAAGTTTTTTGCCAAGAAAACTGGCCCGCAGCAGCAGCAGCAGAAACAGCAACCTAAACCCAACCAAACCATTTAACTCTATATTTTCCCTAAAAATTTACGCCGAGTCTGAGAGAGCAAACACAATTATTTATGAAAAACAAGAAAGAGCGAGTCAGGTTAAACAAACCAATAGATCCACCAGGATTACAGGACCCATGAATATTTCAAGTGTTTACCAAAACCTCCTTTGTTTGTCCACCCGAACCACACGGGGAAAAAAAGGAGAAAACTAGCTCTCGTCGTCGTCGCCGTACTCGTCCTCAGTTCCAAGTTCCCCACACACGCTTCTTCCCATCACTGATACTGGTCAGCAACAGCAGCAGCAGTTGTATATATATGTGACTACAACTCTATATCGCTTTTACATATCTCC
Organism: Dicranocentrus wangi; assembly: GCA_036850665.1. Taxonomy (NCBI): domain Eukaryota; kingdom Metazoa; phylum Arthropoda; class Collembola; order Entomobryomorpha; family Entomobryidae; genus Dicranocentrus; species Dicranocentrus wangi. The sequence continues at coordinate 23,941 of JAANSN010001658.1, forward strand.
CCTTTTTCTTTTTACTCCTCTGTCACGCCAGAGACCATAACATTAGATATCCTCCTGCCCCCGCACCACCACTATTTGCCTATTGTCCTATTACGCCGAATTTGCTCACTTTAAAAAAAATCCCTTTTTAGAGAGGAGTATTTTCCTCCAAAAAAAAAGAGAAAAGAGACAGAAAATAACAGCTCCCTGCATTTCCTCCCCAAATCTCTACTTTATTCTCATCCACATTAGAATGTCAGGAGAGGACTGCATCCAGCCGGCTTGTAAATCGTGAAAAAGGCTTAAAAACCGGGGAGTTCCCAAACATTCCCTTTTTTCCTCTTGTTCCTCCTCAAAGTGTATTTCACCGTTATGGTCATCATCATCATCATCACAAGGATTGCCCAGCTAGGCATGGTTTTCCTCCCCCCCCCCCCGAAAAAAAGCGTAGCTCAACAGAGAGTCCCACTCAACCATGGAATCCTATTATCATAGTGTAATTTAAAATGGTCGCTAACAAAAAAAAATTCTTCTTTTTTCGTACATGCAGAGAGAAAAACTTTAGTCTAAACTTTTCCATCGGTATCACTAAACCACACGCACACACACACACACACACACACGGTTTTGCTTTGGAGTCACTAAACCGAAAAAACCCTCCTGTTCCTCCCCCTCCCCTCCTCTCTCTCTCTCTCTCTCTCTCTCTGAAACAAAGTGCAGTCTCATTCAATTCAACGATTCTGCTTCACTATTCATGTCTCCCCTCCACGAAAAAAAAAAGTTTTTATGCAAAGTTGGAATTTGAGCGACATGGAAAAATGCCAATGCTGTGAGTAAACCTTGTTGGCCATTATAATTTTGCCGGTGCGGTGGTGGGTGGATGGTGTAGTAGTAAGTACGTTGAGCTAGGTAGGTAGTATAGTAGGTTTTTGTCCTCTCCTCTCCTCTCCTCCACTCCCAACTCCAACTCCACTGACTGCTGGGCGAGACCGGACCGCTTTTCTATTGGGATCTTTTCAAGCGTGTGACCTGTGGCACTCTTTTCACTCCTTGTATAATCTGTTACATTCTGGCTCACGTGGTGGTGGGTGGGGTGTAGGAGGAAGGTTGGTTAGTTGCGGCAGAGAGAAAAATCTCTCTCTCTCTCTGCATTAAAGGCAGAGAGTTTTGGTGGCATATGAGATGAAGAGAAGCAAAAAAATAGTTTATTTTTTGCCATTGCATTATTGTACGTAGGTATATATTCCCAGGCAGGCAGGCATCCCTCTCATCACGCCATTTCCTACACTCACAATGGACAAATATGAGATTGAATGGTGGAGCTAAACGACTTGGAAAACGGGCTCTCGCTCTCATCGTCAGTAGTTATGGTTGTACAGTCAGAAAGAAGAAGGTGAATTTATTACGAAACGGGTGATTTCCAGGTTATTGAGTTTTGATCTGAATGGTGGATTGGGAATATGGTGGTAATAATATTTGATGAAGCCTTATCTCCCACAGCCAATATTTTTGGGCAGAGAGAGAGAGAGAGAGAGAGAGGGAGATCCCCATATTATATATATATTCCGTCGTCCGTGCATGCAGTAGTGTACAAAAAAAAGTAAGTGAGGAGCCATGGTGGAGCATGGTTGTGTGGCGGTGGTTGCATATATAATATTCCACTCTCGGGCACCCACTCCCTGGCTTTTTTTCCCTTCCTTTCTCCGCTAACTCCTTCTCTTTGCCATTGCCACCACCACCACCACCACTAAATTATTCAGTGTAAATATTCTCCTGGTCGCCTCATTATTTACCAAGGGACTAAATTACCGTCGAGATATTCAAAACGTCGACACAGCCGCCGTCGGCCCCGCACCCATAAAATAAGGAAAAAGGAAAATTGGAGGAAAGTCAATAAATATTCTCGGGTGTGGGGATACAAGGGTGATGACGACGGCGATGATGATGATGATGGAATTCCATGAAAAAGTGGTGGACACGGCTTTTCCTACTACAATTACAAGGAGGAGGGCGAGCAGGTCGGTTTTTAGCGTCATAAGTATTAAAGCGGAGAATTTCTTACTGACTTTGCCCGCTGCTGCTCCTTCCTGCTGAAAATTCCTCGACTTAATATAAATAGCCTATTAACCCGCTCAATAGGAGAGGATTGGTGATAAAATAGAAAAAGGACGGAGAGAGACAAGAAAGCCCATAAAACTGGAAACTGTGTACAACAAAACAGCAGTCGTCCAGCCAGAAGAAGAAGCCACCACATACAAAATGAAACAGAAAGGCGGCCGGGAAGGAAGAAGAAGAAGAAGTAGCAAATAATGGGATTTTGGAAAGAAAACTTGAAGTAGTGGACTACTGGCCTGGCCTGGCCCGGCGCTGCTAATAATAATGCTCCAAGTGGAAGGCTGGCGGCCGCCGCATTGGCTGGCATTTTCTATTTTGCCAATAAGCTTAAAAAACAGGAGTAGCAGCAGCATTCCACTCGGGAGTGGAGTAGTGGAGTCATCCAAAATACATAAATTTGTCCAAAAGGCAAAAGTAGTAGCCGAGGCAAGAACAATTGAAATGTTCGTGAGGATAAATATTCGTCCAATGAATAGTTTACGTTGTTTTCTACAAAACGTTAATTAATGAGCAGTTGAATACTTCATTATTCCCCGAGCGTAAATTGGCCATCATTTCAGTTTCAGTTGGAAGTGGGATGGGAGAATGACCAGAGGGGAATTTACAAAAAACAGCGAGAGCAGAGAGGAGCCTTTTCCTCCGTCCTCCACCCTTCACCAACCATCACCATCATCACCACCACCACCACATTTGTGGAACAACAACAACTCGGTCGGATCAGAGAGAGAGAGAGAGAGAGCTGAATATTTTATGTGTAAAAATTGAAATATGCATACCACTTTTGGAGACTCTCTTGACGTGCTTGTGTCAAACCAGAGAGAGTGGGAGAGAGGACAGGGACACGGACGACGAGCCTTCAAATTTTTTTATATTTTATTTTGAGTTACACTCGCCGAGGCAAAACTGAAAGGGAACTCTGTATATATGCTCTCCGTCCGTCCTGATGATCCTCGTGAAGCACAATTAAAATAAACGGCTCATTGAAGCCATTGTTCAGCCAAAGGCTCAGCAACAGCAGCAGCGTCGCGTCGCCCTCCGACTCTCACTCCGCTTTCACTTCCCTTCTTTTTTTTTGGCTGGGAACTCCACCGCGGTGGTGGTAGAGAGCCGGCTGCCCAGATTTTATTGTATTTGTGGAAGGGTGGGGGCTTGTAGGCGGAAAAGGGTATTGAATTGAGGGAAAATGCAAAATCAGCCAGCAGGACTACTACTGCCACCATCACCAGCATGATGTTTAGTTGAGGCTAGCGAGCATTGACATTAAAGTAGGTATCGCCGCCACATGCCAACACGTCAGAATTAACCAAGTACCACCATCATCATCATCATCATCATCCGGGATCCGGGCTCAACCAAAAAGAGCTGCCAACAATGCCCTCCAATTTGACGTCTTTCCCAAAAAAAAAGTAGATCTCTAGATTTGTATTTTAGCGAGGCAGGAGTAGCAGCAATAGCAGCAGCCCATCAGGAACATTTGTTGGAGGTGAGAGCTGATTGTAAAATTCGAGTAAATAAAGGGATGAGAACATTTCGTGTCGGGGAGGGAGGAGGAGGAGGAGGTTGAATAGAATTGGTATATATGTAGGTCCTATAAAAAAGGGATAATAATATACATTTTTTGGGGGGTATTTTTGGATAGCCTAGCTAGTAGGCCATCAGGAGTTTATAGAGGTTGCCTAGACTTTTGAAAGCATTCCATGTCGATGTCTTCACTCTCTCTCTCCTTTCAGGGAAATGTCTTGTTTTTTTCTTCTCTGTTCCGCTTTGACCCGCAACTGAATGGCTGAAACGTGCTCGGTACTGGAGAAATATGACCTGGTTAACTGGTGCAGGATCAGATGGATACGAGAAGAAGAAGAAGACGACGACGAAGAAAAAAAACGAGAGAGAGAGAGAGAAGAGATTGCACACTATGAATATTTTCTCATAGGGATCGACCTCCATTACCAGCGCTATAATGGTTGGCCCGGAGTCTTAAGTCGTTGTAAGAAAAATGTATATATAAAGCGGGCTAGGTGCATGGTCTGAATGCCTGAGAAGCCAGGTTCGGCGGACCAACACATATATGGGGGGAAAGTACTACAAGGGGACAATAACATGGACAATATTTGGCAGCATTGGCATCGTCGTCGTCGTCGTCGCCACCATACCATACCACCACTCAAAGACAAACACATTAGGTCAGCCAGCCATCATGTGTCTTGGAGGAGGAGGACGGACGCGGACGGAGAAAAAAAAATGCTTCGAACATGACGACCCACATTTATATTTTTCAGCGAACTATAGTGTGGTAAACCCAAACCCAAGTAGTCCAGACGAAAACAAATAAGAAGAAAAGTCCCCGTGATATACCTACGACTACTTATATATGTACATAAATCGGAGAGATGCGGATGGAAAAAATACCACAATATTATTATGATTTTTTCCTGGTTCGTGCTCCTCATTAAAAGTAGAGAAAGGATGAGAGGAGTTGTAATAATGAGCATTATATATGACTGTTGCCATTTACCAATGCGTAATTAAATAAATCATCCAGCGGAATATATTTTTTCAATAGGGAAGAAGAAGCGAGAAAAAAGGCATAAAAGTAGTGTGTTATACTTTACCTCTGTTTTTACAGAAAGGAAGGGAAGCCTGGCCCAGTTTTCTCAATTCCCGGCGTATTATTGTTACATATATATATATGGAGCGTTGCGTTGTCTTGTCAGTAGAAATTCCCCTCAAGTGTGCGCGGCAGGAGAGGTTACAAGGATCCCGGAAACACGGTGCACTAGACTTGACCTCAGAGGAAAGTGCTTCAAATGACAGGCACGGGGGCAGTGGTTCCCTGAAAAAGAAAAAGAAGAAAAAAAACGGATTTCATGAAAATTGAATGTTACACGTTGGAGAGCGAGAAGCGAGACAAGACAAGAGTAGACAAAATTTGACAAAAGGGAGTTCGGCATGCAATACGGTGGTCGTGGTGGTGGTAGTGGAGGTGGCTATATAGCTACGTAGACACGGGGATCGATAGGGACATGATGATGATGTATGTATGTATGTAATTTAGGAACGGAGGTAGCTATTCATGCAGTGCAGATTGCCCTGCTCTGCGAGCTACCCCTCAGCTGACGAATCCACATAAGGATTATTGGAGTCTTCTCCATTGTTTTACCTTAGCCATTAATTTATGCCAAATCAACCCCCTCGCGGTCTTGGCGAAACCTACCTGTAGCCCTAATATATGATAGGACACTGGTTGGGGGGGATTCTTTGATTTCGTCAGCACTCAATCTAGGAGCGCCGAATATATCGTATATAATCCGGGAGTACTTGTCGCACATTCCGAGGAAGTGCAGACTGGTCTCCGCCCCCTCAGCACATTGCTGACATGTCGCATCCTCCACAGTACGAATCTTGTGAAGATGTGCTCTTAATATGGAGTGTCCAGTCACAACTTGTGTGAATGTTCGAATGGTGTAGCGTGAGTTCATAAGTCCCTTTGGAATTTTCTTCCACGGGAGCGCCATGACGCTCTTCGCTACCTTGCCAGTCTTCCCGCTTTTCCACGCGGTGCTATGCTGCTTTTGAGTCCAGGACTCGACAGCAGTGAGCACTACTTGCGTGGGGAGTATTGGTTCTGGGCCTATAGCCCTCATTTCTGCAGCATTTTCATCGGCCATCTCGTTTCCATAGAATCCCATATGAGCGGGAATCCATGTGAGATGAAGTTCGTGAACATCTGCCAAATCATTCAAGATTCTTAAGCACTCATGCACTAGACCAGCCATGTGCCAACAACTCCTAAGAGCTTCAAGGGCACTAAGACTGTCCGTGTAAATGAACACTTTCTTTCTAGTTTTCCAAGCGGCAGCTATTGCCACGCCGGCTTCTGCAATGGCATGCAGCTCTGCTTGGAATACTGTTACGTGGCTCCCCATTCTTGGTATGCTTCGCCTTCGCATGAAATCACATACGCGGCTCCTGTTCTGTCATCGTGGCGCGAATCATCTGTGTAGAACTCCACATCGGGGTGCTCATGGTTGGGATCGCCACGTTTTATCCACTCGTCTATCGTTGGCACATTGATGCTAAATTTTAGCATCGAAAGCGTCCTGTTTTGTCGAAAGTCACATGGAAAGGATATTTCAGGGATTGCAGAACCAAGCTTGACACACGTATTAACGTGTGTCTTGGTCTTCAATCTACCGTCAATTAACCCGACCCACCACCTTCTGGAGTGTCTCAACCTGTGCATAGTATATATTTCGACTTTCTCAGCTTCGATCCTTACAGGTTTGATGCCAGTCAAGCACTCTAATGCCGCTGTGGGGGTGCTGTTCATGGCACCAGTTACCTGTAGAAGAGCGAGGCGCTGTACTTTATCCAGTAGTTTAAGACAAGATCCTTTCCCCACGGCAGGCAGCCAGCCTACCACACCATATGGCATGGCTGGACGGATTATTGCCGTGTAGATCCACCTCATAATCCTAGGCGAAATACCCCACTTCTGTGTTACTGCTCTACCACAATGAGCCAGAGCTACTTTTAGCTTTTGGCTACGGAGTTTGCAGTGAGCATTCCATGTCAGTTTACGATCAAGCTGAACACCAAGGTACCTCACATTCGATACGTAAGGTATAGGTGTTCCCGCAATCGCAAGTTCCTGATTTGACCCAGCTTCTGTCTGTGGGTGAAGATCATTGCTTCCATCTTTTCTGGGTTCACAGACAAACCCACTTTCTTGCACCATCTGCTCAAGTTGAGGTCTATTCCTCTTAACACCATTGCCACGTCATCTGCAAAGGCCTGAGAGGGAGCATGTGGTGCTTTCGTTCGTAGTTCGGTGAGCAGTTCGTCGACAAGGGAGTTCCACAAGAACGGAGATAAAACTCCGCCCTGTGGACATCCTGCCTCGATCTTTCTGCTACACGTTGTTGCACCTTGAGTGCTCGTTACAGTTCTACCTCTGAGCAACGACTCGATCCAGCGACTGTAAGTGGCGCCAACACCGAGACGCTCCAATGCTCGTGTAAGTTCACTGAATCTGGCCTTGTTGAAGGCGCCCTCAATATCGGCGAACACCGCAAGAAGGTATCCACCGTTAGAGAGCTCCTTCTCAGCCAGTGTCACGATC
>JAANSN010001659.1:0-31119 GCA_036850665.1 Dicranocentrus wangi
CAAAAAAAGCGGAGGACGGACAGGAATGTTCTCCGAAACAATATTTGTTCTCGAGATCATCCAGATTTACGGAAGAAGTAGGTGCTCATGTAGAGAGAGAGAGAGAGAGAGATAAGGGACTATTGTGTGGCGAGTGCTGCTCATGAGACGGTAGTTGGGGGTTATAGTGGTAGTTGTGGTAGTGAGATACGGTGAGAGATAATGTACATACATATACTTTTGCCTGCCTGTGGTAAATTCGACACTTTGATGTGTCATTTAGCTTTGTTGACCTGTGGCCGATTTCGCTCCCATTCCCCCTAAGCTCTTATAGTGTGCCATTAAATCATAGCACTTTATAAACTGTTGAAGTAATTTCTACGCTTAAGACTGCGCAGCTACCCATCCCATCATTCATTAGTTACTTGTGCTTTGTGCAGTACATAACCCAATAATACTATTCTTTCTGTCTCAGTCAGTCAAATACCTATATTATGTACTGATATATCCCAAAGCAGAACTAGCTGATCGTTCCAGCTTTTCACTCTCCAGGTCTCCAGTCCAGAGCTTAATTACTGAACGTTCCAAGTAATTCCAAAGCAGGCCAAGTTCAATTTGTCGACATTCTGGTCAAAATGCTCAATGTCAATAGAGAAATGTACACATAAATGTGCATTAATACATATAAATTGTTTATGAGTACCAATTAAATGAATGAATCATGGCATCATCAGGGGCAAGGTCCAGTTTGGGTAACCAAAACCAAACTCGAAACTGTACACATTCTGGCCCTGGTCTGGTATTTACAGAAATGTAATTGCATCGCATTGCACATGTAAAGGCTTTATCTAACAACCTGCTCACTCCAGCCAGATAGAGAACAACAACATCAGCCAATAATACAAATACAGATAAATGCCTAATCAATCAATCAAAAAGATAGGTCACCGGGACGGGCAACAATAATTGCTGTGTACTACTTCCATCATGACGAATCCGTTTCTCCAGCACGACCATCCACTAAAAATATCTCCTACTCTTAAGAATGTGGGTATTTAGGTCGGAATCGGAATCGGAGTATAGCTCGGAGTAACATAACCAAAATGCAATGAATTCATGTTGCTACATAAACATATCTCAAAAGGGAGGAAACTCTTCGGACTGCTGAATCCTGCCTGATGTAGGGTCTCACTCGCAACTGCAACATCAAAATTAATTTACAAAAGAATCGAATGAGCCTCTTGAGCTGGGAATGTGGGGCATATAATTATAAGAACAAAAGCGATTCCATTTTTACATGATAGCGGAAGACACGTACATGAAGTATGAAAGTTTAAAGTGTATGATAATGTAAGATCATGAATGAAACTCAATTAAATTGTAAGCTAAAAGTAGAAACCTCTATATATACAATGTACGCATGCATTGAGTTGAGAGTGAGATGTGAGTGCATGTGAGCATGAGTAGCGTGCCAAGTGCCAACATTGCCAGTTTCATCCACTAACCATACAGGAACAGGTACGTAATATACTTCACAATTTACACATCGTATGTGCACAACCTAAACTATAAACTTCACTTCAGTCAAGTCAGACAGAGATACATACATATAAATACAGCTTCTCGGCTTCTCCTATGCTAACAAAGTGTCATGCCAATGTGGGCAGTATAAGCGAAGCAGCAGCAGCCGGTGTCTTCAAAATAGTGAATTGGAGCACCCTATTCATTCCCCTATCCCTATTCCCTATGTATCTAGTTCAATATGTTGCCACAGTTGAAAAATCCTTTCATTTCGACTTGTCGACGACGACGGAACCTTCTTCCTTTCCTCATTACTAATTGCTCAACGAGGAGTTGGAGTTGTGGGAACCAAAGCGCGATCCTCCCGATACCATCATATTTTTCCATTTCTTATTTGCCTGATCAATCTTCCACAAAGTGCTTTTCCTCATTAGCCAATAACAGTAGTAATTCGGAGGAAAAGAAGAGTAGTTTGCTCAGAAAGCTGCTGCTCACTCCTTCTTCGTCAAGTTATTCATCGTCATCGTCGTCCCAAACAGCTTGCGGTTATTCATTGCGACAGTCTTCAACTGGCTATCCAGTTCAGACCTTCACGACGGGCGACTCTCCTGACCTGAAACGAAGGAAGATGACCTCCATCCAGACCGTGCAACGGGGAAGCTTGAACAAACATGACTTTCGCATTTACTACCGTGAGTAACTCAATAACTTTTTATAAATTACTGTAATAAAGTTGCTTGTTGGTGTTTCTATAACTGTTGACGGACGGCTGAATCCAAGTGTTTGATTTCGAGTAATTAATAAATGTGTGCACTATTTACAGGTAATGAAAATGGACCAATTTCCCCGTTTCACGACATTCCACTTCGAGCCACTTCCAATACCTTCAACATGGTTGTTGAAGTTCCACGATGGACTAATGCCAAAATGGAGGTGAGAAATCCAGACCGTGCAACGGGGAAGCTTGAACAAACATGACTTTCGCATTTACTACCGTGAGTAACTCAATAACTTTTTATAAATTACTGTAAGTAGCTTGTTGGTGTTTAAAACTGTTGACGTTGACTGGTGAATCCAAGTGTTTGATTTCGAGTAATTAATATATGTGGGGGCACTATTTACAGGTAATGAAAATGGACCAATTTCCCCGTTTCACGACATTCCACTTCGAGCCACTTCCAATACCTTCAACATGGTTGTTGAAGTTCCACGATGGACCAATGCCAAAATGGAGGTGAGAAGCAACCTTTGACCTTTCAGCAATATTGGTTTTGCCATCATACTGCCATGCCATGTTGACTGAAAAATTTATTTGCAATAATGGATTTCAGATAGCGACAAAAGACCCTTTGAATCCCATTAAACAAGATGTGAAGAAAGGGCAACTGCGGTATGTAGCCAACTGCTTTCCTCATCATGGATACATCTGGAATTACGGAGCCTTGCCTCAAACTTGGGAAAATCCCAACAGTGTTGATGCCTCAACTAACTGCAAGGGTGATAACGATCCAATCGATGTTTGTGAAATAGGTGGACGGGTAAGAGCACTCGTAATTACTCAATCTGATGAAATACAGAAAGTTGCAAAACTTTGAGACTCGGATGAATCAAGAGATTAATACATTTGATGGATTTATTACAATTATTGGGGCTTGATTTAGATACAACCACGTGGGGCAGTGATTCAAGTAAAAATTTTAGGCTGCTTCGCTCTAATTGACGAAGGTGAAACTGATTGGAAACTACTTGCTGTGGATGTAACTGACCCAATGGCTGACAAACTGAATGGTAAATAAATAGTACCCTTCACTCATTTCTCAGAAACCAACCAGTTTAGTAAATTAATGAAAAATTATCGCACTTTTGTATCTGTTTCGGTTTCTCAGATATAAATGATATAGAAAAATTGATGCCTGGCTACTTAAGGGCTACGGTTGAGTGGTTTAGGATTTACAAGATACCTGACGGAAAGCCTGAAAACCAAATTTGCTTTCAATGGAGAGCCAAAGAATGCAGCGTTCGCTCTCAACATTATTGAAGAAACCCACAAATTTTGGCAGGAACTTTCTCAAAAACAAATCAACAACGATGGAGGATTAGCATTGTAAGATGCACTGACAAATTGTCCGTGTAATAAAAATATAAATGTATGCGTAATGTACTGATAATTGTTGTTTTTGTGTTGAATAGGGAGAGAACAACTGACCCGAATTCACCATTCAATGTTAACTTGCCTGACGCAGAAGGTATCATCAAAGCCAATCCTGAGCCAGCCCCGCCAGGCCCTGTTGACCCGTTTGGTAATTTAAAATTATCATGCTCTTGTTTATCCCAAATGCTCAATGCACTTGGGAAAAGCTGACACTTTTGATGTTTGCTTATATTACATTTTTTGTTATTATTCTAGTTGACAAATGGCACTACATCACGGTGAACCCAAACGGGAGTTGAACGGTTCCAGATCACACAGAAAGCTTTGTCCAGGATCTTGCTTGTGTAATGTATCATAAACATAAAATTAACAATCAACAATTGGAATTGCTCATATTCCTTTCAAGGACATTGTTTTATAATTGGCTAAACTGGGATCGTTGAAAAATAAAATTCAAACTTTATTATCAGTTATAAGAAAGTGTCAGAAAGTTCATGTATTTGAATAAACTTTATATATACTTTGAACACAGACAATGTGTTAACACTGATAACTAATACCCGTGATCGTGATACATATTTGTAAGTCTATACGCATAGTATCTAGTAGGCTAGTATCGTGTCTGAAGGACTCGATTTGTTACACAATTACGAGCATTAATTACACAATTAACTTTTACTAGTAGTAAATCTTCGTTTAAAAAAGTAAAACTTAGCAGCGCTCAAAAACTTTATATAAATCGGGTAAATTAGTAAGCAAAACGATAGTTGAATCTTCGGCAAAAGCTCTTGGAGGGAGTAGCGACTTTTTCATTTCAGGATACATGATGTGTTCGATAGTCCATTTCCAACTATGTCCATTCTGTCATCATCATACAAAGTTCACAAAATATAAGAATCAATTCAATCAATTAGGAATTATTGTTACAAGTCCATGTGCCAATACTGTCCTTACCAAAGTAGTTTCGTCGTTTTCGTCACTTGAACCAGGTTGTATAGCGTAAAATAATGAAGTCTGATGGCAAAACGATTCGAAACAGGCAGTCTCCTCACTCCAATTCACTTTTCGAGCCAAGTTCATGATGTAATTCGGAATTCCTTCCATGCTGGGATAATAATTATCTGTGATTACAAGTACAAAAAAAAATATTCAGGGAAAGCACTGAATGCGTCTAGAATGTCTACAAATTGATCAATTATTTGATGGTGGTTGTGGACCACTTGCGTACCCAAAATCAACGGTATGGACAAAAGTCGTCCATTCTCATCAAATGTTAAGGAGAAGTAATCATCCAACATTTTAGCTTTGCGAACTAACAAATTGTGGACTTCGTTTGCTATCTCTTCGGTTGACTTATTTTCATCACTGGGATCACAAGTTCCAGCTTCAATTGCAAATACGACGAGTTCCTTGATTGTTATGGGGTCCTTGAAGAAAAAATATAAACCATCGTAATGGAATTATCAAGATTATTAAGACGATTATGCTAAAAGTAGTATACACTCGCACTTACGTCGATTTGAATCCGTCCCATATTGCCAAAATCTTGTAGCATTCTTTGATAAATTAGTTCTGCGCTGTAATTCAAAACACAGTAAAACGCTAATATAGTTCTTCATCAAAGGTTTTAAAATATTTTACAACTTATTGTTAGGCATGCACTGCACAATATTACCTCAATTTAAATGTATTACATATGTAAAGATTCAATTCATGTTGAATTAGCCCAAGACTTCTGTCTACACAACCAACAAACGTGTGGTTTTTAAATGTGGTTAAAAAGTTGCTGATGTGCATCGTCTTCCAGTGTCTGTCTCAAACCTTTGACACTCTTTAATCGAATTTCTCGTCTGTAATATCCAAAACAGTGCAAAGTATGCTAATTATTAAATTATTATATCGATCAAGTTCTTGTTTCTATTGAATATGTAGTATTATTATACCGTAGGGGAATAGCCGTTGATTCATCTTTACTGGTCGAAGCTATGGTGGTAGAATTCGTAGAATTCACTGCCGTCGTGTTTATAGTGTTCTCGCTAGCATTTACTTCTACAACAGAAGGTGAATCTTGAAAGCTTTTCAGTCTACTGAGTTCAGGATCCGGTGTAGAGCTTAAGAACTTGTCCAATTTCTGTAGTTTGGGATCAGTACCGGACAAAGTTTTTTGGTGCAGAGGACGGCGACGGATTAGTCGATTGGCTTTCGAACCTTTGCTGTTGTGATAAATCGCTATCTTGCTTGCGTTTACTACCGCTAGTAGTAGTAGATCCTGTTGATGTAGTTGCTGTTATTGCACCAGGTAGCAATGACTTCAGAAAGAAAGGAGAATTACTTGAATTATTATGCAACACTTAACAATTAAGAAGATCAAATTAGTTTGTCTACTTTGTTGTTACCTGAACAAAGAAAGTACGAGAATGATTTGCGCCCAAGAGGACATTCTCCACTGCGTTCATAATTGTTGTGATAATCATGTCTTCATGAAGAAAATGGACTTCATGCTTTGTAGGATGAACATTTACATCCACATTTCTCGGATCAATATTAATACTGAGGTAGACAAACGGGTGGGATCCTTTTGGTAGATAATTGTAATAGATGGAGTCTATCGCTTTTCGCAGTGCTAGTAAATATGGAATGATTTGAAAATTAAAATCTCAATAAAACTGGTTCGTTAGTAGTTACTTGGTTAATGTTAAAAGCTCACCTGACGAGTCTACCAGTCTATGGTTAATAAAAAGAAGGAATGTGAGCTTTTTTGTTGAATAATTGGCGTTGGAAACATAGCCATTCAATGTAAATCCTGTAGTCTTGTCTTCGCATGCCACTTCAGTTAGTTCTCTGAAAACGAACATAAAAGAATTTTTATACTCTTTCAATTTCGTCTTAAAACACCAGTTAGCAAAACACAAATCAAGCAATCAATCAATCAATCTTTTTTACCTCGAAATTCCAGCTCCATATAAAATTTTAATGTTTTCCAGGACGGTTGATCGAGGTGGTGTTCGAATTTCAGTCATTGTTTCTCCAAACTTTTTCAAGCTGAACCCCACGTCCGCATTATGAACAGCATACTTCATAATTACATCAACAATTTTGTTATACTCATCGGCTACACTTTTCAACGCCCTCCTCCGAGTTTCCATATTATAAAAAAGGTCCTCTACGGTGATTGAAGTTCCTTGCTTTCCAGCACACGGTCTTGGATTTTGGAAATGCTGATCTGGGTATTCCTTTAACTTGCCGTCAGAATATTCCGCTCGGTATGCACATACCGAATCCTCAGTTTTGGTCATGATTGTCAAATGAGCGACATGCGAAATACTAGCTAGCGCCTCTCCCCTGAATCCATACGTCCCAATGCTTTGTAAATCTTCAAATTTCTCCAGTTTGCTCGTGGTGAATCTCTCGCAAACTATGGGAAGATCTTCTTTTCTTATACCCGTGCCATCGTCTTGGATTTGAAGTAGCTTCATCCCCCCAGATTTGACCACAACTTGAATGTTGCTTGAAGATGCATCCAGACTGATTAACGACATCGAATTTAAATAAACAAAAATCAAGATTAAAAGAATAATATCGCTCAACCTTCATTGAAGGGGTACACAAAAAATAATGTCTGTTTAATTTGACACACAACAACACAACTCACCAATTCTCCATAAGTTCTTTCAGTGCATTCGATGGTCTTTGGATTACCTCCCCTGCGGCAATCCGATTAATCACCACCTCTTCCAGTTTCTTGATTTTTCCAGGTGTCTTTGCCATTTTTGACCAGGACCCACTATATAGCTTTTAAATGGTACTGACGATTACAAAGTCAAATAAAATTCACTCTGCTATGCAATTTAACAACACTAAAATGGTAAGCTCAACAGCTCACCCACACTTTAAATGTAATTTGTTTAATCATTCAGCAATTACTAAAAAAATCACTTTAAAATTTTATTATATTTTGCTCAAGAAAAACTCGAATTACAGTTGATCCCTGTCGTTTGTGCTTCTTGTGATGTAAATGTAATGTTTCTTGTTAACAAAAAGGAAGGAACGTTTTTCCAGAAAATGAGTATCAAAGTATCAACAAATCTCATTTATTTTCCACATTTTCATAATATTATTGGCACAGCACACAGGTATTTGGGCTGTGTCTGTATGTAACTTGGCTCGCGGTTCTTTTTCAGCCAGTCTCAGCTCCCTCAATGGTCACCAAGCTCCGTTCACACTTGTGCCATATGGTGCCAATCAATGCATCATCTGGTGAGATAAAGAAGGAGAGAGAGAGAGAGAGAGAGAGAGAGAGAGAGAAGCCCCGTGTGTGCAAGCAAGCACATATATTTTTTGTATTGTTCTTGTTTGTAAGTAAGTGTAAGTACTCAAATCACTCACAACATACATCGATTCGATACATATCGACTATATGCTTTTGTGACAATACATAAAAAAGTGCAGTATATTATTTGCACAATGCACCTTGCACTATTAATAAAGGTGTGCAGTATTGTTGTTTACATTTTAGTTGTGAAAACAAGTGCACACACAAACAGTGAAGTGAAACAACCAGAGTAGTTAGGCATAAAAAGAATCATAGTTATAAATATATTACAATTCAGCGTTTTTGTGTGTATTGTGTATCAAGGATAAAAAGGGTTCCAATGGTTCCAATTCCAGCCAATTCCAAGATGTTGATGTTACAGTGACTGTGGATGTGTTGGGAATGGGGATTGAGGACAAAGACTGAATACCCTGCTTTGCTTGACCTTGCCTTGGGGGTTTGTGAAATGTTGGTTTGGGACTTTGGGACCGGAACCAATCAACTGAATTGAGACCTACAATATTAGAGCATATCATGTGAAATCAGTAAGTTGCTTGCTTGTGAGTGAGTAGATTGAGGTGATGTTAGAGTGTGGACTGAGCTGGGCGAAAGCTAATTGCAACAAAAAGATCTGGCTTGGTGACGACAGGAAACTGAAGCGAAATAGATTTTGTCCGTGTCATTGCCACTAATTGAAAAGTTTGGCATGCCATGGTGGAGGAGCAAGCACATTTTGCAATTAGGTAGACGTGTGAAGGTTCGAGTTGATTCTTGAGTAAGTGTGCAAAAAGGAGATCTCTTGTACAGCTAGAAAAAGTAAGTACAACCTGAACTCTGTGCATGCTTATATCCAACCTGTATAGTATAGAGAACCTGTTTTGTATGTAGCCTTGCCTAGATTAACCAGCTATTTAAGCTTTGGATTCGGGGTTTGCAAAAAGGAACGTTTTGAAACTTACTGGAGAATATCTGGACTAACTATGCGTGCAAATGTGCAAGTTTTAGTTTTGATATTATCCCCCTCACACCACACAGCCACAGCAGATATAATGTGTACTACATACATGATTACATGATTACTGCTAATGTGATGGGATAGATTACGGTTTGACAGTTTTCATGGCAGATCAGCAGTGGAAATCATGGTCAATCCATACAATATGGTAATCATTAGCATTTTAAAACTACTTGCTACTTTGCTACAAACTGAACTATGCCTACTTTCTGTGTCAGTACATCCGATCCCAATTGAGAGGAGAAAAGTTAGAGCTCACTCGTGTAACATGAATTACGTGGATGTGAGAAAAGGAACTAGGTCAAACTTGATCACCGAAAAATGTTATTCAGCTGACTGACCCTTTAAATAATTAAATGTAGATTTTTAATTTACACCAAATTGGCACAAGAAGATATACCAGAACACCAGCACAACAGGAGCAAGTTTACGTGCATGAATATTATTGTGCATGTGGAAGCACAGCAGCCGCAGTCATGCAAACTTTTCATACTGATGCAACGCATATTGCACATTCATCTACTAACAGTGTAATGTGTCTGCTGCACCATTTACCTTTGATTTTAACAATTTAATTAATAATACCCCTTCCGGTCACATACCGATGCGTTGCAGTCAGCGCAGCCGGTTAACATGGCCAATTCTGGCATAAAGACTAAACATAATTGCAGGCGTAGGAAATGTGAAAAATAGTCAAAAAGTTAGTCCACAGATTCACAGTTCTATAAATAACTTTATACGATCATTGCCTGTTGTGCTGCACACATGAGGTTCATTTCACACTTTGGTATTGTTATATGCTCATTTACTTTTGCAAGCATAGGTAATAAAGTTAATGAATTAACTGTGCACATGCACTGCCATGCATGAAGTAAAATATCCATTTTTATTTCAATCGTGTATGATATGATAAATAAACTCGAGCGTAACGTATTTATATGCATACGGAAATGAAAGTTTTGGACTCTACTGATGACCACGAGTTTTATATTAGTTATGTGTATGCAATTACTATTTTTTAACTGTATTTTGCGTTGTACTGGCATGCCATGGGTGCACAGTCAGTGCACATTATCGAGCGTGCAGGTGATATTTAGACTGCATAAAATATTACAAAATAAATGCATGCTTGATGGTTGTAATATGATTTCTTTCAGCTACAAGTGTGTGCATAACGAGTCTTCAAACTTGCTAGCATATTAATGTCGGCAGAGTTCAGGTGCAGCGCAGATCATTAGCTCGTCAGGTTTTTGTGTCTATTGCTTGCAATTCCATGATGATTTACTACGTATGCGCGTACAATTGACACTCATCACATCAACTCATCATTCATGTTAGGGAGTATAATAGTTCCATTCCATCCAATGTAAAACCTGTTATCAAACTTGCTAGCATATTAATGTCGGCAGAGTTCAGGTGCAGCGCAGATCATTAGCTCGTCAGGTTTTTGTGTCTATTGATTACAATTCCATGATGATTTTGATTTACTATGCGCGTACAATTGACACTCATCAACTCATCATTCATGTTAGGGAGTAAGGGAGTATAATAGTTCCATTCCATCCAATGTAAAACCTGTTTCGTGATCCCATAATGCCGTGTTTGGTACTTTGGCACACGTTGGAATTAAATCTACTACGAACTACTAGTCATTATAAACTAAAATTTTTAGACTCAATTTTTACTTACTGACAACTTGCCATGTATCATTAAAAAGCAGTGAACTTGTATTGTGTCGGTTGTCGNACTGACAAGTCGCCATGTATCATTAGGAAACAGTGAACTTGTGTTTTGTCGGTTGTCGGATTTGATATCAAGTTATACTGTGCAATTCATTTATACTTTGACGCTTGTCTGATGTGCATTTGCATTGGTATCATGTGAATGTGGATTTTAGAATAAAACTTGTAATTTTTTACTTTCTTATTTTAGGTATGGGGAACTGCAATAAGTAACAAACAATGTAAGTTACACCAACAGCGGCAAAGCTTCCTGGAGAACTCTCGATCGCGTAAGCCATGAGCTCTCCAGATGAACAAGATTTTCCTGGACACTTACTTCATCAGGTATGTATAAATACTCTTCATTGAATTTTTTTCGTGCATTAGTTCCCAAAAATCATTTCCCCTCCAGAGTTACAGAGCTGCAGTAATTATTTAACGAAGGACACCCCCTTAAACCCTTTCAAATACCCATGTAAAAACAACCATGTCAAACACTCCTCAAAAAGTGCTAAACAAGAATCGGTCGCTGATAAGGGAGTCCATTTCATAAAGTCCGGAAATAAAAAGTCCGGAAATAAAAAGTCCGAAAATAAAAAGTCCGGAAATAAAAAGTCCGAAAATAAAAAGTGCTATTCAAGAATCTGTCGCTGATAACATCTAGAAAAGGGTGCGCTACTCCCACTTCTGTGTGAGTCTGTTATCTGCCTGCCTGTCTGCCCGGCAAAAAAAGCGGAGGACGGACAGGGATGAACTATGCGCGTACCTAATAAATAAAACCTGCTGTAATTAGATTCCAGATGTGCCTTGATGTCCATATTCATCGTTTAATCCATTTCATCAATTAATTAATCGTAATTAGTTAATCAGATTGATCGCAATTAATTACAAAGTGATTTAATTCTCCAGTTTAGATTTTATATTCTGATTGGGAATCCGTGTCCGTCCTCCGCTTTTTTTGCCGGCCAAGTTTGGCTGGGCAGACAAGCGGAAGTGCGGGAGATAACAGATAGTAGTGGTAGGTAAGGGAGTCAATTTTATAAAGTGCGGAAAAATAAAGTACAATTAAATAAAGTACAATACAATAAAGTACGGAAATAAAAAGTACTGTTCAAGAATCGGTTGCTGATAACATCTAGAAAAGGGTGCGCTACTGCCACTACTGTATGTTAAATAAAGTACAATTAAATAAAGTACAAATAAAAAAAGTACAATACAATAAAGTAAATAAAAAGCACTGTTCAAGAATCGGTTGCTGATAACATCTAGAAAAGGGTGCGCTACTGCCACTACTGTATGTTATCTGCGTGCGAAAAAAAACTTGCCCGGCAAAAAAAGCGGAGGACGGACAGGAATGTTCTCCGAAACAATATTTGTTCTCGAGAACATCCAGATTTACGGAAGAAGTAGGTGCTATGTAGAGAGAGAGAGAGAGAGAGATAAGGGACAATTGTGTGGCGAGTGCTGCTGATAAGGAGGTAGTGGGGGGCTATAGTTGTAGTGAGGTAATAGTTGTTGTTTGCCTGCCTGTGGTAAACTCGTCCCTTTGATGTGTCACTTAGCTTTGTTGACCTTTGACCGATTTCGCTCAAATTCAATACGGAAGGTCATAGATATGTATATGCAAAGTATCGGTTGAACCGTTTGGACGTTACCGTTCAGATCAACGGCGGCGGCACGGCATGGACATTTTTCTCTCGCCCATTCGCCTTGTGCTGTCTTCATATGCCGTTGATGATGGCACATAATAAATACATGCATGCATGGAATTAAAGTATGGTATCAAGTATCTTGTAAGTTTACTCCTTGTACGTTTTAAATCAATTTGACTATGAGTGCAAGTCTAATGCCTCGTTAATCCGGGACATATTATTTTTTTACTGTTTCTTAGCTAAAGATCAATAACAATCACATAAAAGCAGTCAAATATTTTGTTTTACTGTAAATCGCAAATAGGATGATACTAAAACTTGACAGTTAGAGCGAGTGTTTGTTTGGCTCAACGTTGTCTCAAACTCATGAACTGCAACTGCACGGATAATATCGCACTAACTACAATACAAGATTATCCTTTGTTCTTTTGTTTTAACGAGATCAAATGCAAACATCTCATCGTTCGACGAAATATGATATGGAGAGGAGATAAACTACACTACACCACTCCACTCTCCACCTTTTGAATGTTAAATGTTGTGGTTGCGAGTTGCGACACAAAGTGGGAACGAAGCTGTCAGTCAGAATGCCATAAAACAAAAATTCCCCAGCTATTTAGACAGCTTTCGTAACATCGCTCGAGTGTCCGAGTCGACTTTGTTATTAAACATCAGCGAATACCTACTTTTGCGTCATTGCTGCTGATGATGGATGCTCGTTTTATGGGACGGGAATATTCTCATCATTTGGAACATGGAGGAATAATCATTTATGAGATTTCGCATTCTAGCATTCAAAGTGCATCATCGTTGTTTTATATAATTGTGGGGCTTCCAGCGTTATGTATGATTAATGAGCTGTGTTGTCCACAAAACAAGTTTGTATAGGACAATGGACGATGGAGATGGAGGGCAGATGAGGGATTTGGAAATTACTCACTCATATAATATACACCACTCGACTCGTATTATTCCACAAACTTGCCAAAGCAGTAGAGAAACTTGTTTACAAATTTAAAAATCCGAATAAAACGCAATAAAAAAACAACCTTTCCCAGAAAAATGAAAACTGGGGAGGAATGTCCAGTCTAAGATTCATGTTACGTATTGGGTTTGCGTGTGTTTGCTAGCTCCTGTGTGTATACGTTTTAGTGATAATTACCCCATAAACTCTTTGTTCTAAAAACAAATCAGCATGCCAAATTAGGCGTTCTCAAAATTTATTCTCAGGCCACAATATCTCATAAATATGAGTGACGCAGTATAAATTGCCTAAATATATTTGTTTTACTTTGAAGGATGATGAATTGGGAAGCAGTACAAAGTTGGTGCTGATAGTTGTGTTGTGACTGACGAGACAACACACTATTCATTTGTCTATGATATCTTGAGACTCATCATGAGACTCTTTCTTTTAAAGCAAACTTATAATTTGCAAAATTTAATACAACTGACAAAGTAGTAAGCAGATTGTACAAATATTTTACCGAATTAATGTCCACTCGACGATTCCTATTTAACCTTGTGACCACGTCCAACGTCAACTCCCATGCGCCACAGCACGTTGCATAAAACTGAATATAATTGCGTTCGTTTAGACCCAATCCAATCGCAGTCATTCCCTGCCTCCCAGCCTGCCTTGTATTTAGGCAAGAAATAATAATTGTGCAATAATAATTACCTCAATATCTTGGAATTCGGAGGAAACCGTTTTATTGTTAGGTTATAAACTTTATTTGGGTTGACTATTTTATGGTTACACGAAAAAGTGCTCTGATTTTTTCTCAGTAAAAGCTTTCACTTGAAACAATAGACCTCTCCAAGTTGTGGTATTCGCTTTCATTCACGTTAAAATATTATTGCAGATAAAAGAGTGCCTATGTATTCGTCGGTGGTTATTGGTTATAAATTAACACAAGCATTCTAATAAGAAATCCACCAGTCTAGTGATAGTCCATAGTATCTAATCGTAAGATGTGACATGTTGGACGGATGCGGATGGCCCATATTTCGAGATAATATGCATGATGCATCCTGTAAATGAACGTGGCAAGCGAGTAAATGGTTAAAAAACTTTTATGAATTCCATCGTCATCGCTCGCACTGCATAAAGAAACATGGACATGTCCTTACAATAATGAGATAACATTACAGGTAAACGGGGATCGGGTTGAAGTAAACTTGTTGAAAACGCCAAAGCTTCATTAATTTTCGTGGGAGTACACAAAAGAGAAAACTAACCTGCAATCACGCAGAGAATGACGAACAAGACTGGACAAGGCTTTTTCGACTATCAGATAATTTTGAAATATATTCCTCAAAATGGTTTCCCTTGTACCACACAATTGTACGTAATAAACGAGAATAGTGTGTATAATTTGTACATACACGAGTGTTGAGTCATTTCCAGACTAACATTTCTAGTCATTTTCTAGTCGTTTATTATCTCCACACTCCTCCAACTCCAGTCCAGCCAGACATGGTCGCTATCACATTTGATTTGATAAAGCGTAAAATAAAAGTTTACCTATAAAGGTTCCCGGAGGTTGACGCATGTCTCCCAAAACTTTTCACACGGTCTCTTGCGATACATACTATATTTGAAGTCTTTGCTCATTTACGCCACGCCAACATGAATAATGCATTGAGTATGTATAATTTCTTACGTGGACAGAGTTCACTATTACATCACTATTAAAAGTAGCACTGCCATAAGAAATCAGCCGTAAACAGGAAATAGGTTATAACCTGGCCAGATCCAGGCTGTATTTTGCAGCAAAAATGCTAACAATGAAATGAAGGTGTAGTATTATTATGAGATATGCGCTTGTGCAACTCTGCAAATTATATATGTCTCAAAGGAGAAACCTTTCATGAATAATTCAACTACTTTTAGCTTGGTTCACCCAACGCTCTTATGAATTGGCAAATCTCATCATCTTACTTTAAGACAGAGCATTTAAAATATTAGCTGTACTTTATTCTCAATTAAAGTTGCATTTCTAACAAACAGGCATTAAAATCCCAGGTACTCACATTACATAATATCATTATATATGTGTTGCGTGTTATAATCATCTAACGAGCAGAAAAATCTTTTCCAGTAGTAGCACACAAAGGTACAACAATATTTCTTGTTACAAATGACTAGTGGTGGACCATTTATATACAACTAAAACCTACACTTTAATCAAAGAAGAGTTACAAAGTTCCATTCAAAAGTCCAAATGGCAAACACAGAAAAATCTTTTCCAGTAGTAGCACACAAAGGTACAACAATATTTCTTGTTACAAATGACTAGTGGTGGACCATTTATATAACTAAAACCTACACTTTAATCAAAGAAGGGTTAAAAAGTTCCATTCAAAAGTCCAAATGGCAAGCAACCTTGCGATTTGTAATTTTAGGTGTGGGTACTCTAGGTACACGTACACAACAAACAGTTATCTAGTTTCAAATATCAGTCTTCTCCATCAATACTTACTTATGTACAGTTTGGATCACATACATCACACGCGAAATATCATCCCCATCACTCACTTAACATATATAATTTTACATCAACGAACGAGCCCACAACAACCCACACTCGATTAATATTTTGACGGAAAACCTGCGTTCAAAAGGTACAATTGCATTACCTATTGTATAGTAAGAGAGATGCATTATGAATTCGAAAACTGAAAAGCTTATAGTATTACACGCTCATTCATAATAACTTGCAGTGTAATTATGCTCTTACTGACAATGAGATAAATCAATCAAATAGAAGAGAACTAAAACTGCATTTTAATTTAACTGATTGCCACTTTACGACTACGACTAATTGCAAGATTCTGTACATGTGTACTACATTTAGCTCTGTTGTATATCTACAGAACTCCTCACGCGTAGCAATTGAATGTTATTAAAAAAACCAAAAATCATATTATCTAGCCTAATTTTATGTCTTAAAGACTATGGACTAGAGAGGAGACGAGGATTGGGACCGAGTAAATTATTAAAACCTTTTCCTAGTTTCAGTTTGGCATGAATATCAGTAACTGTTTGAGCATTCCACCACAACAGTGTGGAACTCCAAAATTGGAATTTTTACAATATATTATTCAACTTACGTGTGTTTTTCCTGAGTATTCCATGTTTCCCGTTAAAACTACTATACACAGTCAACATGGATGAGACGGGGGATTACTACAAGCAAGCAAGAGTGTATAACTAACTAATTGTTTTTAGTCATTCAGTTGGCGTGCCTAAATGTTATTACAAATTGCTTGCTACACTACTCTCTAACAAATATATTAAAGCGCTTTTAACAGGATGAAGACATGCCAATAATATGGCCAAGGTGGGGGTACGTCGACAGAGCACAAATGACATATTACGGTTTTCAGGGATTTCTGTCTGTAGTAGTGACAAGAAAGGAATAACAGCAAAGCAGGGTTACTGATTGGCATTTCTCAATGTTTTGGCATTGACATAGCAAACCTTGAGAACGCGACGACACACTTTTCTTCTTCTTAAATGATGAAATAGTCTTAAATTGGCAAGTGCAGGGGTAATAGGGAATCTACTACACTTGTTAAGATGCTACTGATAGGGTAATTAATTAACTTAATAGCAGGATAAAACTTGAAAATGGTGACGTACTTATTATAGAGTTAACTTTTATTGTAGATTGAGGAGGAATAGTTTGGGAATCACACAGGCTCGTGACTTGATGACGCATGAAATTTGAAATATCCTATATAGTTTAGGTATTTTTGTATATTTACATCGTTGAACACTCACTACTGACTATAATAATATATAGAATGTAGTATACGCATTCCATGTGATTCCATATGTATTCATGTAGGGACTTCTTGAATACGTCTTCGCATCGCAAGTAGTATACTGCTGCGGTTGCTGCGGAGCAGGATTCTCTGAAAATGAAAACTTTTAATTCACGTTATTAAACACTATGACTAGAGCTGTTATTTGAGTCTCCACAAGTTGCTTTAAGAAAATGCTGAAGAGGTTGGGATACGAAACGACCATGTCAACTCTCTCCTCCATCCTCCGTAGTCGTAGTAGTAGTAGTAGTAGTAGTACGCTTCTTTAGACTTGTTTCCTTTTTCTCGAGACAAGTTTTGCCTGTATCGGGTGAAATTCGGTGAAATGAGTCTCATGACAGGCCACAACTTTTTCTTGGACCAACTGCTCACGTTGCCCATGCCAGGGAGCTAGTTGTAATGTGACTCAGCGGATCATGATTAACATTCCCATTTCGCAAAGAGTGCTTCTCCTTGAGAAACTTTTCTAGAGCGATTTCATGCCCTAATAAGAAAATACCATTGAATTTCATAAGCGTTTTCAGCAGAATTGCATGTCGGGCCAGTTTTACAAGCTGACTAAAGCTGATGGCATGTAAGTCGACAACATTATCTGCAAAATTAGTCAATGTTTATATACCTGGATTAGTTCCGATGGCCTGTCCGGCTTCTACATCAAAGTTGGGATGGGAGCCGAGGGCTGATAATGCGCGTGAAACGCCAACCCCTGGGCGTCTAATACCATGCTCGACGAGATCCGCACCAAGAAGTTCCTCGTGTGCCTCCATTCTTATTGGAATGATTTTGTTGATAATCTGTGCAAGTACATATAATATCGAGGTCAAAGTGTTTATTACCTTTTGCTCGAGGCAAGTGCCTAATACTCCTGTGACTTTTTCGAGCCAATAATACCGGGAATGCCATGCACTTTTAATTGTCAAGACAGACTACACAGACGCAGATTATACACATTGAAGAGGGAAGTAATAATAATCATGCTTACCCAGAGAAGTAGGAAAGTAATAAAACCAGCCCAAAGACTGAAACTGACTGCAGCCAAGGTTTGAACACCGAGCAAATATGCACCTCCACCTAAACAAAATAGTTTAGGTATGTTTGAGATTAGGTATATATTGGATGTGTGATGTGATATGTTTACATTCTACTACTACAACTACAATTAACGGGTGAAGGATATAACATAAAGGATGGAATGGCTGGGTGGGTTATGTATGACATGTCTGAAAGGATAATAAAACTGCGCTGTGTCATGTACAAATCTGGAAAGATTTGCTGACATGGAATATTTAGCCATTCTTTCAAGGAAGCGAAAAAGTATCAAGTTTCCTAACCTTTGAATAATCCTGCTCTCTTGTTCGTTAATGAGAGAAGACTTTCCCCGTCAGCAAAGAATCCAATCGCTATAACCCCCCAAAATGCTGCCAAACCTAGATGAAACCATCCATGTTTTCCCATTGTTAAATCTTGTTTGCATCCGCTCAGTGTCATCCGTGTTTGCCGTATAATGTGCTATCAGTCTAGCTAGTCTTACCATGAACAGCAGACGCACCAACAGGATCATCAATATGTAACCAGTCAAAGAATGGTATTCCAAAGCAAGCCAGAGCCCCTCCGATGGCTCCAATAACTATCGACTCCCATGGACGATAAATTGCACAGCCTCCCGTGACTGATACCAACGAGCCTAACACTGAGCTGATTAAATCCAAAATGTCAAACTTGCCCTTTTTCGTAATATAAGAGTAGATCAAACCAACAAGTCCACCGCCAAATGAAGCATTTATTGTGGCCACTGCGGCCCTTGCGGAAAATTTCCATTTGTGACCACTGACGCCGAACACGCTGCAAGGAGACATAAATGGAGTGAATGATAAGCAACAGTTGTCTATATCGGCAAGAGCAGAACCAAAACAATTACATATTAGTTTCTGGATGAGTCTACCTGCCAGAGCTAAAAGCCAACCAACCCCACCACAGCATAAATAGTCCAAGCAGAGCATTAGTTGGTGAGCCCATTGGCAGCGGTGCATGCCCGTGGTCATATCTCCCCAACCTGGGCCCCAACATCCATGCAGCTACAAACGCTGTGAAGAAAGAAAACATGAATGAGAATTTAATCAAATTTCCTGACGGCATTCCAAGGAAATCCTTTTCCTTCCAGCAACTTACCACTGCTCCCTCCAACCAAATGAACTGCTCCAGAGCCGCCAATGTCAATCGCTCCAAGATTTTTTAGAAACCCATGAGAGCCCCCTTTCAAAACAGTAATCGATTATCTTGACGTTAGTCATTAACTCTAAGACATTATCAGTATATTCCACATCAACAGTTAGTATCATTTCATTGACTTACAAATCCATCCTGCTGGCACACAATAGACAACCTGAAACAGTATCGAAAAAAGCCAAAAGAAAATTCAGTCACTCCCAGAGAACGACTTCCAGTAAGTAACGACCTTGAAACCAAAAGTTCAGTATAGTATGTCGACTTACAGTATTCACCAGGGAGAATAGGCAATAGGCTCTGAAATTGCATCTGTAAGAAATAAAGCAAAAGTATAAAGTCATAATGATGTTATAGTCTGTCTGATTCCATGTAATTTCAGAACACCCCATGAATTCATGGACACGGTAGCCGTTCTGAGAAAAGTTGTGATTTCTGATATGATCAAATCTAGTAAATTAGGCGCACTTGCACCCTCTGATGCACAATCTTTACGCTCTATTTTACGAGATGCTTGGCTGAATATTTTTATAATTAAAAGGCAAGATAAAAAACACTACAATTTTCGGGGAAAGGAATAACTACCAACCTTTCAGCCATGGAGCCGGATACGATGGTGGTAGCGGTCGTGGCAAATGACAGTTGGAACAGGAAAGTGCTGAACAGTGGACCCATTTCGTCGAGGTCTACAACAAAGCCGGACAAAGAAAGGTCAAGTTTAATTCGCCATATATACTTGTGTGTGTGTGTGTGTGTGTGTACATCAATAAACCGGATCGGATCCACGCCTCCGAGGCTTGGTCCGCGTGTCAACACAAAATGTATTAAATGACTATCTCTATATGTTATTCGGTATCATCGGTATATGTCAGTAGATGAAAATATAAGTATTCAATCTTATGCTAGTAAAACAGAGTGCAGTTTAGTTAAGACGCTTCATAAGCAGTAAAAGCGTTATTGTATGAAACATATAGCGTAAATGACGATGCAACGAATAGGTATATTACTTGTCACCACGAACACTTCCGACACACTTACCCCCATCCACTGCAAAATAACCGAAAGCAATGAACGGATTAGAATAGAGCTTTCCATATGTCAAGCCAAATCCAAAGAGCCAATACGTTATTCCGCCAAACACTGGAACAAAATAATATAATATGTTTACATCATCGTCAGTTTGTGAAATGAGGCTGTTTCCAGAAAAACTGTTCAATTAAGCAGAAAGATAAAGATAGTCTTTCCAGTAGTATGTATTATAACTACGTATATAGCGTCGCAACGTACCAATATCGATAACGTTCTTCATCATGATGTTGACTTCATTTTTCAAGGAGACGCACCCGGACTCAAGCAATCCGAAGCCTAGTAATATAAGGCATACAGGAAATTAATAGTTCGTCATCAATCACAATATATATGTGTATTGAGAAATGAGAAGGGGAGAAACTCCTTTTGTAGTTTTTTTTTTGGTTCTAAAGAACGAAGCCGTGGTAATGACGCTGGTGATAAATCAGCAAAAGGAGAGAGAAAGTGCGAAAAAGAAGAGGGATAAACAATAATGTCGTAAGTTCAAACATGGTTCAAACATCTGTGGTGCTTCATACTTACAAGTCGTCGTCTTATGCAACTTGTAGTTTCGCACATGGCAAAAATGAACTGCGCATTTAAGCGGAGATTTTTTTAGTTGGAATATATAGTGGTGGTGTGGTCCAATGACGTGGTTGCATTTGGACCAATTGTGGAGCAGCAGTTCAGATCTCTGAACTTTTATATATCCAAAGATATAATAAAAATCTGACTGACAGATGTTCGCATGATGATGACGGGTGATGATATGTAATAGGTGAAAACAGAAAAACTAATTTCCTGGTACCTGTCTGCATCGTGAAGATAATAAATGCGGAGGTGAGAATCCTGTTGAAGAAAAAGAAGAAAGATATTCAAAGTAATCGAGTTTTGGATTTTAAAAAGTTCGTCACACGTCATCTATATAAACTACATTGGTCGGAGTAGCTAATTTTCCTCCTTACCATGTTGCGTCATCCCAACTGAGTTCGTCCCCCTGAGTTCCGTCTCCTCCGGTAGAATTTTTGGCTGCAAACAAGAAATAGCAATAATAATGGGATTGTTGCTATTTTTCTAAAGCAATTTCACATCAGCTTATAAAAAACGATATCATGATTATTACGATACACACAAATTATGTCAAAGGAGTGGCGGTAAATTAATTGGTGCCTATTTTCGGGTTCGATTACGTAAGTAGTCTGCTAATATCCCGACGACGATGACGATGAGAGAGAACACCAATTACATAAACTCATCCGTGTCCGGGTAGACTTGGTGGGAAGCCAGGCAAAGCGTCTCATCGTCGTCGTCGGATCCATTTGAGTAATCAAATTGTGTACAATGGCCAGTCCCTTTATTTACGATATTTGTCTGATGTCAAATGGGAAAATCGAGTGCGGTTGCGTTACAATTTAACAGAGAATGCGGAAGTTTATCGAAAGTACATAAAAGTCGCGTGAGTACAAGAATTGGTTTTTATCCAATCCGCCATCTTCTATTTCTATCATTTCGCGACGTTTATTAAACCTGTCGACGCAGGGTCGCATTCCTATGATTGATTATCTTTTCTCACCCAACCACATCCAAACTTTTTCTCCATCCTACATCACAATTCATCATTTCCAGCTTCTGATTTCGCAGTACCCTTGTTGCAGCCTGGTGGCTTTTATTTTGCTGGTATGCGGGTTGACTTATATATTGAAACAAAGGTTGAGAGAAAGGGTTTATTGCTTGTCGATCAATTTACGTCGCAGTCGACTAACAAAAAAAACCTGGTGGATTTGTGCGTGGAGGTTTTCCAGCTTTTCTCGGATCAATGGTCCGATGTTTAATGGTTTCTGCTATCACCCTAAATGGTTATAATCCCAATACTCATCACAGGTACATAAATACCGCGGATTTAAAGGTCAACCGGCAGTTGGACGTTAGACTGTCAGACTTTCTTGGCTATAGATCAATCGGAACGTTTCAACATGGACCACCCTGCTGTCATATCACGTTTCTCCGTTCCTCCCACAAACACATTTAGAGTAGCAATTCTCGTTGTGCACTTGCAATATTTTTCACTCAATTTTTCTGCTTCATGCCAGAACTATACGAATCTCAATAGACTTTCACTCAGCCATTTTGTGCTTGTAAGCAAATAATCATCGTGAACACTAGTTGCAATTTGCAGTAGTGTATTTCCATATTTTCTAGGGTAAACTTATTTTGTATGTTATGTATAGAGCTTAAAGTATTTCCAAGCAAGTCAGATGGCTAAATGTATGCTTTCTCGGGAGCCCAACTTTTCTTGTAGCAATAAGTTTACTCAGACTGAAGTTAAAATGCAGTGACTTCTATAAAAGTTTGATTAAAAAAGCATCCGCTACAATTAGCATACTGAAGACAAGTTATTTTTGGTAATTAATTCGCTTGGACTGTACTTGGTAGGCTAAAAATCAAGACCGATCGCTTGAAGAATACATAGAACTATGCTAGCCCACTTATCTGGCTATTATGACTGCATAATAATCACAGGTTTTAGTTACACAAGATTACAACGGAATATATGACTGCATGAAAGGCTTTTTACTCAACTTTATCAATTACGGAACGGGGACACGGTGCTTCTCTATTTCCGTTTGATCACTCTAGTTTCTAGTTCACTCCAGCTCGTGATAATGGGTATTCGTTTGTATCGTAAATCTTTGTGTGCAAGCTAACTCAGCGTACTCCAACCGAAAATTATTTATACTAAAATACTAAACATGTCAAGTTGCTCTTTTGAGCAATATATATGTGGTCCCTCGGGGCATAATTATTATTGTTATTGAAGACACCAATAGTGCTCCAGTTCCAACTTGACACTGGAGTAAGACCATGCATATAGAAAACAAGAACAGAGAATTTATAAAAGAAAAATTCCTGAAACACTAATTTCAATTACGTCGTTCCATGCCATCCTACAGAAAGCTCTATAGGTATCGATTTGGGAACCTTCATATTATATGATTACCAAGATGCAAACCGTAAACTATGCAGATTACACAGAAGCTGCAAATTAGGCATTCCACTTTAGGTATTTGTATAAGTTATAATAGTCTTACCATCCAAAGAATACATTTGAGATGTCATCCTGGGTTAGGGACTGATAGTTTGACGAGAAGACGCTCAGAAATTGACGATAAATCGTACAAAATTAGTCACACACTTGTTCTTGGCCCACGACGAGCCTCAGTTACATTTTGACTCACGAAAGCCACAAACCCAAAAAGATTTTCATTAAATAACCCACAAAATCCCTGAAACGTTTTCTCTCACAGGATTGTTGTTGCACACTATCAAGCAGTTTTCAACACAAAGCCCCACTGCTGACGAGAGGAAAGTCAGGCGCATGTCTTGCAACTAATTTTTTTATTTTTTTTTATTTTCTTTACTTATTCTTTAGTGGGGCTACGTAAGACAGCTCCCGTGTTAGAGCTTGAACATCCCGAGTCTCGGTTTGAACTAGAAGTAAAGCTCCGAAAACAGGGGCTCATAAACAGGAGACCATCATCATTTAACTTTCTCCATATCCATCCAATCCGACCTGCTTGCCACACAATGCCTCCCTCCCTGTTCCAGCAGCCAAAAGTACACAAGTCATGTTCCATTCGGTATATAAGTATCACCATCCGGACGGAGGAGTGCAAAGAGAGGATTTAAGAGGATGCATGGAATTGTCACGAAGTGGCTGCAAATGGAGAGCTCAATGTTAAACTGATACATGCTTTGTGCGTGCTACATGACTCATTGTGCACGCAACTCCAGAAAATGTAATTTACGAAAAAAGACAAACCACCCAACTTGCTCAGTTGTCTTAATAGAATAAACATTCTGGAAATGTTTTTTTTCTTTTCGTTGGACTCGCTCATCGCTGATACATTTGGTCACACTGATCAATTTCAGGGCTTTCGCTCACTTTTCTCGGAGCAGTGGACCCAAACCTGGAGCAAATATTTTTCCCCAGGCTTATTAAATGCTGGACACGTTTGAGCAGGATCAGTTGTGCAATTAGTACAAACATTTATTCCAAAACGATCCATACATACATACACACACATACGTACACACACACACGGTCATTGTCGCAAAAGTGCGGAGATGATCAGCAATAAAGTTTTGTATATACACAACTAGACTGACGTCATTCAAAAGGCTAGAGGAGGAGGTGGAGGAGGGGTGTGGACACAACTTACGACATTATTAGTTGCTGCTCAAAACACCACCAATATATATAATCTATTTTCGCCAAGTCAAGTGACCATCCATCTTTATGGTAATATGATTGTTAAATGTTGCTGTTCTACGCTAACACGTAAAATACTTTTAGGAACCTAGGGTATCTAAAACGAAGGTTGATAACTCTCCCTTGATGTATAGAAATTGACTCAGGTTTGACATAATATAAAACTAAGGGCATTGGATACACAGTGCATAACATTTTTTACTTCACCCTGAATATGAAATGAGGGTTAGCCTTCCACGCATCTTTATAAATGGGCACCTCCAGCAAACTCACGAGTAGAGCAGGATTATACGGAACGGGAGAGAGTCAGTAGAAATAACTGTACAGAAAATTAAAGAGTGAATCGCTCACTTAAAAAAGTTTTTTAGCTGATGCCCGTGGAGAGGATAGAAAGTCCACTGACGTAATTACAGCAATGGCGTTCTCACCAAAACTTTTGGTGACTTTGGCACTACTCTTTGTGGTTTTTACAACTGGTCAGTGCCAGATTCCAGTTCTTGTGGGAGATGAAGTAAAAAAAGGATATTTGTTTCTTTGACTTTGGCTTTTTTTTGCTTAAGAGGAGAGAAAATTGACTGCAATAAATCCTAAATGATATTATAACGTTTTATTCTGTATAGTGTGTACCGACTGGGGGAAGTTGCATAGTGGAGGTGGCACTAACAGGCGGTTGTTGCACTGGTTTCTGTGCCGTTCCGCCTGGGCAAGCAGAAGGGATTTGTGAAGTGCTCCCTGTTGCTGCTGTAGCTGTTGCATCTATATAAAAAATATCGATTTTCACTCATCTCCCACTCTCAGCCGGGCACACTCTCCATAAATCTTGGCTCTTCTTACTTGACTACTTAAAGCTACACTTGTGTTATTTCATACGAGCTCAGAATATGAGAACTTTTATAATTAGTGGAATAATAAAAACGCAAACCAAAATAAAGAATAAATAAATGAGTTACATAATATACGTTTATACCGTATATATTTATTACCGGCAAGTGAGATTTTGGAAACGTAGGTGGTTACATATACGTACGTACGTACAAAATGGAGTTGACTTTATAAAAACCACTTATTCTTTTCCTCAAATTGGGTCGACTCACCAAAATCCTTCTGTGAAAGAATATTATTCAGCTAGGTTACTGATGATTACACTCCCCATTTATGTCAATTGAACCGTCCCAAACGCTCCTCAAAAGGGAGCATTTTATAAAATCAATTAAAGCCGGTCTTCTTTTCTTACCTTACCACACCCGCTCCACGTCACTGGATTTCACCCATAGAATAACATAGTAGCTCACCACCATCATTTAGTACGTCTTCTACTCCCTTTTATCTTTCATTTCACGCCTGATTTGTACTTAACATCCCAATTTATTCTATGCCATTTGAAAGTTCATCAATTAAGGAAGGATAATGAGTCGCCCTTGTGCATAAACATGGACCATTAATTTTAACAGCTTATAAACATTCTCCATTTCACGTTTAGCATCCAAACAAACAGTCACTTCGCACTTATCCACTCTCTTCATCATCATCACACATCACATCTACTAAATCCTTCCTACTAGCTTCAACTCTTAATTTTGTACGTTTCTGTTTGGGGAAGTACGTGAGTCAGAATCTTTACGGAGGGTAATTAGATATCTATATTGACTCACCATCACCACCACCATCACCATTCCCATTATAGCTACTTGACAACTTCACGCATGAACTGCAAGTGTGAATGGGGTTTTAATGCGCTGTATTTTCCATACTTCCGAGCTGGCTCTAAGCCAATCATTGTCCATGTGAGTGAGAGGAACGGAAAGTAAAAAGGTAAATAGTCATACTCGGAAAATATATAAATTGCACTATTTACGCACAGTTTGTATTTCATTCCGAAAAGACTTTGCTGTCAACAAGACTGCCGGCTCAAAACTCCCGATACTTTTGCTAACATTCATTAACACTCGTACGTAGTAGTCGTCGTGTTTGGCTGGATGCGAAAGAGTTTTTCAGCTTTATCATCATTGAAATCCGTTTAAGCGCTGCTCTATTGTTTACGTTTCTATTTTCGGGGAAAAAATGGCGAGAATCCTCTGCCTCCTACTTTTCTGTTTACTTTTCATCACGCAGCTTGGAGCAGCTTTGGAGTTTGTAAGTTGTTACTCATAATATTCTCCGGATTTTATATTCCTTGCTCAGGAAAATTCCAATATCGCAAGTTTTGAAGAAGATTTAGCACGTAAAAAGGGATTTCTGGAAGTGTGACGCATGTTATTATAAATTCTGTCTATATGACGTGTCGCAGTGCATCAAGGACTATCAGACGTGCGTTCCTACTGATGGACTGAAGGGCAACTGTTGCAGTGGATCTTGCTTCAGCCGGGATGGCATCATGGGAACTTGTCAGGATAGAAGTCAGTATTATTCAGAATCTGACTACAACTACCATTAATAAAATAACAGCAGAATGCATTCTTTCGATTGTCACATATCGCATCATGACTATCATGAGACGGCTAATGTTAACCGTAAAATCGTCAAAAAACCTGTACTTACTTACTTACTACTAATGTTAATGTTATATGCATGCACAGTATTTCTTACAGTATTGTAACCATTTCTTATTCTGTTTTATTAGTAAATCGATGATTTTTTGACTCCTTTTCTATAAAAATAACTGTCTGACAGGCAAAGATTATTATCCCTCGTACATAACTTATTTGTATATCTAAAATCCAGTATAATTAAGCGAGGAGAGGCGTGCTTTGTAGCACGTAACTTGGTAAAGACACGACATCCGCATCCTTGAGAGTCCATATTAAAATTCTACGAACGCCAGAACAACACATACCTAATTTTGAAAGGGAGACATGAGGAGTTTTTTTTCTTTCATGTTTGCATTCAAAGCCTCAATGAACTCCAAAGTGGAAGCGTAAAAGTAAAATAATAGTCAATAGTGTGCGCAACTTCGTGATAAACAAAAAAATCTTAGAATACTAATTATCACATCCACGTCAAATTTCATGCTTAGTGGTCGGGATCGAAGATGATGATGATGTATTGGGCATTTCACCTTCCATCCAACATTGGACTAAAAGAGTGCCGCTACAAGAGTTAGTACCGCATTGACGATTTTGCATATATTTAGTCGAAGGCCCGACTTTGAGGAATCATCACTTCATCACACTCCCTTCCTCCCTCTGTGTGAGCAAGCAAATAATAATTTCCATTTTTTGTCTGTCGTAATACCGAAAGGAAAATATGGGGCTTGTACATCTTTTTGTGTTTGTGATTGTTATTGCTGGGTCTATTTCCAACGTGGAACTGAGCCCCGCTAAGAATTACACAATTCCTGATTCGTTTAACGAATTAGCATCCTTAGAGGTTTGTTATTACATGCTTATTAATTTTTGAAAGAGTAAAAAGTAAACAATGATTTTGTGAGAGTGATGATGATGATGACGAGTTGAAATGGAGAGGACTTTTCCTTAAGTATGTGCGACATTTTCTGTTTTCAGTGTTTACCTGCCGGCTATCCATGCACGCCAGCGCATGTTTTCGAAAATGAAGAATTTACAGAGTTTGCAGAGGAAAAGGCTGACAACGCTGACCAAATGCTATCTACAACTGAGAGTACCACCCTGTTTCCGGAAAGACGAGGACCGACACCGTGCTGCAGCAAGTGTTTATATGAGCCCGGATGGATTGACGCTGTTTGCGAGTAAAATGTAAAAACAAATATGACAGTAAAATATTGACTAGGTATTTATACTCCATTTTATATATTCAACACTTTTATTTTATTTTCTCTGTGAGTCTGCGCATTTATTTCCCACCAATTAAAATTCAGTCTTTTCACAGATTTTTCAAAATCCAATATTCAATAATAAAGATTATGTCCAAAAGAGTTAAAACAGCGAAATGCGAACAATCTTTTTTTTTATTCTCCCCTGGGAGCTTCCAATTCCGTGCCGAGACGACTTGGTCTTGGGAAGGCTGGTGAGTTGTCAGGATTCCATCCAAACTTCTCAACACGAGTTGTTCTCCCCTCCCAACCTCCGTTCGGATCCGACATGGCATGATACACAATCCAGGGCTCAGAACCATCTGCAAAGTAATGTCGTGCATATCCCATTATCATATATTATTATATCCTTTTATTATACAGCAGACAACGACGATATCTTGTGTAATGTGTAGTTGTGTCAAAGATCTGTTGCACAAAAAGTGATCGATAATTTTCCCGTCTCTGCTGATAATAATAGTGTGTGCAGAAACAGCGGCTTTTTTATTATAAGGTGCTGAAATGCATATAGCACCTTCTAGATTTGCACAATAGTATTCCTCATCCCTAAATCCTACTACTACTTACCAGGTGAGGTGGTGAAAGAAGCATGTCCGACTCCATACACGTCTTGCTCGTCGTTCCTCCAGAAAACTGGTCTATCATGTCTCCACCATGCTCCTGGGTTCATAGGATCTTGCAAATTATCAATTCCCATAAAACCAAGGTTATAGTCTGCAGTCCACGAGCCAGACGCGGAGTAGATGACAAAGACACGACCAGCATTGTGCAAAATTTGTGGCCCTTCCAAAAGTGGAGCTGCATTCATTTCCCAATCATACCTGGGCTCGGCCAGGAGGACTCTCGGAGTGCAGATAGTTTCAGGGTCGCACATCCTCGCGATGTACAAGTTTTGAGGCATCCCTGCGTCGATGGTAGGCCATCCCGACCAGATGAAGTAGTTTTCCCCGTTTCCATACTGCAACACGGTGGCATCAATTGCCCAGAAATCGTCGCCAGGCACGGTCATTCTATATATAATAAAATGGGAAAGAGGACAGCTAATTAGTGTTTTTTTAGGCAGTCTTACTTACTTTTAGCAGCCGGTTAATGTGCCGTGCCGAGAAGAGGCGACATAGTACCATTAGCCACTTCACTTTTCTTCTGAGATGGAGCAGAGCACTCCACATGCAAATTTCGGCAGTAGTAAGTAATGAAACCAACCCACCGTTTCGGTGTTGTGTAGTCTCCCATCGGGTTGTTAGGATCCAGCGCTCTGCTCACGTACATTCGGTGGTTGGCATTGTCTCCATTGTCAAGAGCGAAATAAAGATAAAAGTTTCCGTTGATGAAATGGAGTTCTGGAGCCCACAAAGACATCAATCCAGCTGGTGCTCGGGTGACTAGTGCTCTATCTGCACTTCTCCAGTTTGACAGTGTCCTCGTCCTGTAAACAGCCACTCCATTTTCCTCCGAGCGTGGCATGTAGTACCACCCATCGCTGTGCTTATGACAGTATGGATCCGGCCAGGCAAAGTCCGCAACTGGGTTACGGAACGTTGCCTTCACAGTCCCATTTCTTAAGCTGTAGCTCTCCGCTGAGCCAAAAATAGCAGCAGCGATAACTGCCAAAACCGAGAGGCACTTTAAGACGGCCATTGTTGATCACAAAGGAAAATTAGCCAAAGCAGGAGCAGGAGTCAGAACGCCTGGAAAAAGGCTACTGGAGCGGAATTAGACATTGATTCCCTTTATTTGAAGGATGAATTTTCCATATGGCTAATTACACCTGTCAATCAATGATTAATTATGAGCGAGTCCTGACTGACAGGTAGAATATCATGTCGAATATGTATCCATCGAGTTTGCTGTAAGCGCTTGGTGTTGGTGTCAAACACTTGTCGGATTGTCAGCGGGTGATTGATGCGCTCAGCGATA
The DNA here is from genome assembly GCA_036850665.1 of Dicranocentrus wangi. Lineage (NCBI taxonomy): Eukaryota > Metazoa > Arthropoda > Collembola > Entomobryomorpha > Entomobryidae > Dicranocentrus > Dicranocentrus wangi. Next base: position 30,451 of record JAANSN010001659.1, read on the forward strand.
CGCCAACTTTGTACATGTAGGTAGCAAGGAATGCATGATCATTTAATAATTATTTTGGCCCAACGCAACTCAATGTGTCCAAAGGAACCTTGGGCATACGCACAGGAATTGGCTCAAAAGTGCATTAAGTTCAGCAAACATATTATTGGTTTTATTGATCTTCTCGGCTGCCCACAGCAGTAGGCAAATGACAATGATGATACTACTACTCACCAACTCACCCAGCTAACACGTCAAGATAAAATTGCGATTAAGCATATTGCCCCGTGACTAAGAATAGCATTTAGCATTTGTTTAATGCATATCACATATATCTCATCACCATCAGTCTGGCGAGTTGTGTTAATTTAATAATAATAAAATACTTCTTCACTTCTTGACACTTTATTTCAACGCGTTGTATAACTTGTTATTATTGCCATCGTATTAGTATGCATACGTCTCACGCGTGATTTCCAATAAGAACCAACTCTCCAGATAAGATAGCATAATATATGGAAATAATATAATATACCTAATTTTTAATCAGATTCATGCACTCACTTTATGCAAACATGTTTTTGTACAGTTATTGGAGTGGAATGGCCCTGTGGAATGGGTAAAATTCCCATGCGTGCTATATTTGGTTTGGTATAATATGGAAATGTTGATAACATGTAGGTTCATTTC